>LOJH01005174.1:10471-39035 GCA_001685095.1 Ellobius talpinus | reverse complement strand
CAGAACTACACTGTATCCTCATGCTGTCTTGTGAGCTCAGAGCTGGATGCTTGAAACAACGTTGCACCATGTTGCTTCATTCTGGTGCCCCTCATACTCATTTCCTTGATTCTAGTTCATCCTTAGGCAACAAAAATATTAACAATTGATGCCGGTTCCTTTTACTGGAAGATTAAAGTAAAAATACTTAGGGGTAAGATGAACAAACAAGTGAATACCTTTACCTTCATGTTGTTGGACTCTGAACTTTTCTCTCTGCATCATATTTCTCCATCTCTTGATCTGCTAAGTAAGAGAACAGACTCACTAAGACTTCTGATTAACTTGTGCTCTTCATTATTGTTCCCGGGAGGTGCAACTGCATCATTATTCCCCATTAACAAGCTCTACACCAGCACAGAAGACATGATGTCACCGAGGTACTGACTGGAGCTAATGAATTCTCTACAATTAATCACGTTTCTCTTTAGGTAACCTATTACCGGGAAGAAGCTAGGCTAGCACAAAGACTGTCTGTGCGACTGGCTATTCCCAGGGGAGGCCAGCTGATTTGTCATGCCCCGTGATGCTCCATAGGCATGCTATGTTGACTTTCATGTCCTGGCCATTGTTCTTCCCAGGGTTGCATTTTTATCTGACCTTCTTTTGGAAAACAGTGTAACCACTAATTGCAAGCTAATTTAATTTAAGCCAATAAAGGTCCTGTTGCATGGACCACCAGAAGTGGTCCTGACTGCTCTTACAGCTCTGTTGGCATAGGGGTGGATCAGGTGGTCGGAGCAAATGGAGCTTTCTGGAAAAGGTAATTACCTCAAGTAAGAGGAAAAGGCACTGTGACCTTTTGGAGTCTGCCAGGAGGTGTGGCTTGTGGCCTGTTACAGTGAGTGAGTACCCATGGCTGTGGGAGGAACCTGGCTCTGGCCCTTGACTCAGTCTGGCAGCACCTGAAGGTCAGGCTTTCTCCCTAGCATGTGGGAAAATGGCACCAATAAGCTACTTTTTAGAATATAAAGGAATTTTACTTCTTATCCACTATGAGTAGCACTGTCTTCGGGGCTAGCCAACGTGATTAAGTGTCATTTGTCCTTGACCCCTGTCACTCCTAAGCAGGTGAAGTGGATGGACAGGAACACACTCCCATTCAGAAAAGTATCATCCTGCCCTGAAGCAATAGGTTTAATGGGGAAAGGATGCCATTTATTTGAATTTCCCAAGGCTAATTCCCATTTGAGGAGAGATCATTGAGACCAACGATGATACTCTTGTTCTCCATCAAGCAGTGGGTGGAGAAGTTCTGCAGCTGCTGAGGGAGACTTTTTGAGACAGCCTGTCTGAGAACCCATCCCAGGGCTTGGAACGTGCAAGAGTTCCCACAGGAAACAAGGAGACAGGTGGAGAAGGGGGCACCTTGTTTCTCACCTTCCAGGCTTCTTCCTCTTTCTTTGGTAACTCACTGAGCTGTGGAGACTATTTCAGAAGACTCCACAGACCATCCGGGCCACAGGGACTCATAGAGATCCAACTTTTCAGGCTTGAGTGCAATTCTGGCCAGCAGAAAAAGTTAGACCCAATAGCTAAGTTCTGTCGTGATCCCCCATCCCATGGGTATTTCCTTCACTTAACTTTTGTTGTGTTTTGTTTTCATAAAAATAAGCTCAAGTGAAAGTCATACAGCATAAAACTATTTTAAAGAACTACAAACCACTAGTGTCTAATTCCAAACAATGGCTCCTCCAAAGGGAACCATGACCTCGTAAAGCAGACAGTCACCCTGCCCTCTCCCCAAGCCCTGGCAGTTCCAACCTGTGCTTTATTTCTTTGGATTTACCTGTTCTGTGTATTTCATATCAGTGGAATCATGCAATGTGTGGAGCTTGCTTTCATGTAATATATGTTCTGGGTTCGTACATTTGCTGGTTAGTTTTTGTGAGCAGTAAATCAAATGAGAACTTGGATCTCAGTATCTCACTCCTTTGTGTCTGAATAATACCCCTTTGTGGATACACTGTCCTGGGTACCTATTCAACCATTGGTAAGTTAGGCTGTGTCCATTCTTTGAGCACTAGGAATAACCCTGACATTAGTACTCTTGTATGGGTGTTTGTTTTTAATTCTTTAGGGTAGATGCCTAGGAGCAGAATTTCAGGGTCACATATTGTAGGCGGAGACTGCTCATTCGTTTCCTGGCCACCTTGACCCGAAAAATCACATAGAAGCTATATTAATTGCAACCCTGTTTGGCCAATGTCTCAGGCATATTTCTCAATAGCTCTTTCATCTTAAATTAACCCATCTTGATCAATCTACGCATCACCACAAGGCTGTGGCCTATCGGTAAGGTTTCGGCCAGCCTGTACTTCTCCTTCGGCAGCTACATGGCATCTCCTTGACTCCACCTACTCTCTCTACACATCTCTTCCAGCCTGGCTATAGTCTGCCCTGCTATAGGCTGAAGTAACTTCTTTATTGACCAATGGCAATAAAACATATTCATAGCATACAGAGGGCCAATTGAATGAGGCTTTATGGGAAAGAGTCAAGGGCCAGAAGCATATGCTGCTGACAAGTTAAGTATCCTGGCACATGGCAGAGTAACTGTTAGGGAAACCTCCAAATCAGTCCATCTCTGGTTAAACCCTCCTATCTTTATCTCCATTGTTCTCTCTCTCTCCCTCTCTCTCTCTCTCTCCCTCTCTCTCCCTCTCTCTCACACCTTCTCTCTCTTCCCTCCATCCTTCTTTCCCTCCCTCTCTCCCCTCACCTACTTCCTGCGTCCCATCTCTTCTTTCACATCTCTCGATCATGGCAGGCACAGATTCACTTTGGGTAAGCCTGTGTTTTCCTCCTATTATTTCTTTTCTATTCATCACTGACTTAATCCGTGGTCTCCATGGCAAATCAATCCATAGCTAAAAGGAAAAAGAAAGGGCTGACTATCTTCACAGGCTGCTATGACAAGATACTTGCATTCACGTAATTCAAAAACAACAGAAATTTTTTCCTCTGTCCCAGAAGCTGAGAGGTGGCCAACCCAGCCAGTGTCTTAGGATGGTTGCTTGCTGTATCATACATTGTGCCTTCTTGCTGTGTCTTCACATGAGAAAAGGGACAAGCATTCTCCCCCGGGCCTCTCTTGTAAGATCTCGTTCATGAGAGTTCCACTTTCCATCTAATCACCCCCCAGACGCATCACCTCTGAATACCCTCACCCTGAAGGTTAGCTTCAACATAAGAACTTGGGGTAGGATAAGAGCTAACACAAATATTCACACCTTCTTCCCATTGGCCAACACTGCTGTAGAGGCAGATGCTTCTCCCTAACCCTCCTCCAAAACTGAGATCAAATGGAGAATGATAGCTCATCTCCAATGTTTGTAGCTGCATGGAAACCACGGTGCACCTTGCAGTGTGCAGCCAGGGTTGGTAGAGAGTGAGAGCCATGGACACACAGCCTTTCAGATGTGCCCATGTACAACACAAGGCAGGGAGCTGTTGCTCTGAAACCTGCAGGAACTTGTAATTTCTTTGAACTTGAAATAAACTAATGTTGTGTATTTGATTTTTTTCACACTCTATAAAAATATTCCATGTTGAGTACTTATGATTAAAATTAAAGTGGCACAGTGTGTTTCTTGGGGATTTTAGCAAATTATCAGATTAAGTGAAGCCAATCAGTGCCTAGCTGAAGCATCTATAGCATGTGCATTTGTATGACATATAAGGATCCTCTAGCAGTATATATTTTAAACAAAAATGTTCACCTACTCTGCCTTCTTGTAGCTGTGTTCTTTACTGGCCAGCAGGTCTCTAAAATCTTTCTATTTTAATACTCATGAAAGGGTAAGTCATAAAGGCAATTATATTAGGATGAGATTTAAGAAAATCTCAAGTTTCTGGCTTCTGTGTTCTAAGTTATTGCTACACCACACTGATGTCTTGTTACGGTTTGTCCTAGGCGTCTAAGAATCCTAATTATGTACAAAGTACAGTGAGGATATGAGAGGCAGGTGTACCTAGGCTGGGTGTGAAGGAAAAACACCTTCTCTTTTGCACTTTAATTTCCCTTGAGGAAGAAAATAAGTTGGTTAAATGTATAATTTTTAAATAAAATATTTATATTTGCTCCAAACCAAGAGTGATAAAGGAACGACACACAGATTAAAAACCCTTCGATGGTGGCACTCGTTAGGTATTCTTAGGTTAAATCATGAAACTCAGCACTTCATGGCCACCTCATGACCTGCCTAGAATGTTGCTTTGTGGATCCGCAGCGTGCCTTTGCATCTGACCTTTTAACACAGCTGGTACCATCCTTGGATTTACAAAGCATCACTTCTTCCATAGCCACAGCAGTAGAATGAGATGATACACCCTGCCATGGTTACCGTTATCCTACACTCACCGAGTGCCCCATCTGGTGGCAGAGAACGTAGGGCATTACTCTTGGGTCCTGCCTAGGGTTGATGAGAATCCTGCTCAGACTGAATTGTCCCAACAAGCGGCATCTAAAAGCCCTGATGGCTGTCTCCCATCTTGTTCAAAGTATTTAAAATGTTCCCATAAGAAGGACCGTAAGGCTGCTCTAATATCCATTAAGTCTACATGTGGCAATGTTAAAATGAACATGTATGCAAAATTGCCTGATGAGGTCCAGGCTCTGATGAGCTGTTGAGACAAATTACCGCAAACTAGAGTCACAGAATGTACAGTTCTATAATCACAAAGTTCTGTGCCCCAGAAGGACAGCATTCACCTAGCAAAACTACACAGTTGTCTCTAACCCATCTACTGGAGTCTGGATTTTCATACTAGTTGTGACATTCTTTGACCCAAGTAACATCACCAAATGAGTTTTCAAACTCAAGTCATGATTTAAGAATTCACAGAGATGTGTACATTTTCTAAGACAAATATAGATATATATATATATTCTAATTTTTAAATTACTTCTATTTTGGATACAGTTTTTAATCTTTTGGTCCAATGACATTTTTAGTAGCATTTTTATCATAAATTAAGAGCCCTCCTCCCTACTTCTCCTCGCAAGGAAGAATTATAAGAAAATCGTCATAGTTAATTCAGGCTTCCATGACAAAGTGTAGCTGCTGGGTAGCTTATAACCACAAAGATTTGTCACTACTCTGAAGACAACATCTGAGAGCAGAGGATCAGAACGGATCGATCCTCACAAGTGTCATGTTCTAGAAACAGGTAGTGGCTTCTCCTGTGCCTTCACAAGGTAGAGGAAGACCTAACCAGATCTCTAGAGTCTTATCTCCATGATAGCAATGATTCCTTCAGGTAGGCTCCACTCTTATAACCTCAAGGACAACAAAGACACCACCTCCCAGTATTGTCACACTGAGAGAAACTCAACATTCAAATGTTGTTGAGTCCACCACAAACACCAAACACTCGGAAGGAAAAGGATAATAACTGGGCCTGGCCTGGATTCACAAAACATGGGCTTTCTACTGCTCTGCTCCTAGCTTGGGGCTCCTTAACCCAGCCATTCCACCCAGCCATGCAGGGCAAGAATCCCAAAGTCAGGGTATGGAAATGCTGATGGCAAGCAGTTAGGAGGGCTGGGGAGTCACGCAAGAGGAGCTGCTAAGTTTAAAGGCACAGATAGTTCTTTTCTCTGAATATGCTTTCGGGGTTTCTTTAGTTGTTATTGGTACCCAATAAACTATGACTATGTGATCAAAGCTGTCATGTAAATAAGAATCATACCTGGAGGAAGACTTAGCATCCAGATAAGTAAGCTTTTAGAAACCCCTTGGATTCCCAGCTTTAGTAAGGCTTTGAAGTACAGCTTGTTAAAATTTCCTTCAAATAAACAAATATAAAAGATTACATGACTGCATGGAGGGAATTAGGTAAAGAATAGAAATGCCTATTAAAAGTCTCGTTTTAATGGCTATTAATAATCCAAAGTGCCACACTCTTGAGAGTCTTCAGACTACACACTGGCACCTACCAGGCAGGTGGCCAGTTCTAGTGGTCCCTTCCTTATCAGTTTTGTTCTTCTGCTCCTCAGAAGATGGAGGCAGTGACCTCCACAGGAGCAACTACAAGGGAGTGACTGCTGAAGGAGCAGGCCCAAACCAGAGAGGTCTGTGGTACAGGGCCCAAGCCAGGGACACCTGCAGGAAAAGACCTAAGCCAACAACCTCCACCAGAGCAGGCCTGAGCCAGCCACCCTGGCCAGAGCAGGTCTAAGGCAGCGACCTCCACAGGAGCAGATACAAGGGAGGGACCACTGAGGGAGTAGGCCCAAGCCAGAGACCTCTGTGGTGGCATATACCTTTAATCCTAGCACTTGGGAGGCAGAGGCAGGTGGATCTCTGTGAGTTTGAGGCCAGCCTGGACTACAAAATAAGTCACAGAACAGGTAGGCCTATGTAGAGAGACCCTGCCTCAGAAAAAAAAATAACAAAACTTCAAAAAGCAAGAATACAACCACAAAAACAAACAAATCACGGAGAGTTCATACTACAAGGAGTTGGATTATGTCATCATTTGATGCTCCTCTTCCTGGAGGCTCAGTAAAATTAGTATTGAATTTATATTTTCATTGTTTCTTTCAATGCCAAACACAGTTCTCACTTCAAAGGCAACAAGAGACACATTATTCTTGAACTAAAGATGAGTGGCCATGGCCCTGGAAACACGGATTCTCATCGCCCTGAAAACCATGTTCCAAAATAGAAATGGTCTCATGAAGCTTTTACAGCTACACAAGGAAAGAAACTCACAAATCAAACCATTTTCAAATACGTTGGTGGGAACATCAGGTTCCGCTGAAGGGGAGAAATTGATTATAGGCTTCAGATTCTGTCTGAGAATATTCTTAGCTTTGGGGATGATGGTCTACTAAGTTAACACATTACAGAAGGTTGTATCTGAGATTCACAAGCATATGAGACCACAGAGAGAAACGGGCAGCGAGTGGCCATGAGGACACTAGTGATGGCCCAAGATAACCTGACCCTGGGTCTGTAACCGTGCAGTGCTCTGCAGTCACAGTTCTGAGTAGTCGTTGTCCTGGCTTCCTTTCTGTTGCTGTGATACGATTGGACCAAAACACAACTGAAAGGAGAAAGGCTTTATTTGGATCACAGTTCCAGGCCATTGTTAGTTGTTGAAGGAAAGTCAGAGCAAGAACTTGAGTGCCCTGCTCACGGCACAGTCAAGAGCAGAGAGAAAGAAATACATGTCATACCCTGCTTGTTCTGAGCTTCATCTCTTCACTTATATTCAGTTCAGACATCTTACCTAGGGAATGACTTCACCCACTATGGATTGGGTCTTCCCAGATCGATTAATTTAGTTAAGACAATGTCCCAGAGACGTGTCCACAGACCAGCCCAATACAGAAAATAGTTACAACTGAGACTCCTCCCAAGTGATCATAGCCTGTGTCAGGTTGACAACTGAAGAGAGTCACCGCAGTCAGCACTGTAGTGTCTTCAACACAGGCGTGGATTTTGCTGGGAACCTCAGTTTCCATGCCCTAGCATGTTAATTTATATACATATGCATGTTTACATTATGCAGCACACATGTTCATATATGTATAATATAGGTGTAAAGCTCAAGTTTCCCGATGTCTCATATGAAACCACATCTGGCTGATGAATACTTTGAATCAGCAGAAAAGGGAAGGAAATATTCACTATTTTTCATTTGTGAACTTCATTTACTTTGGATCTTTGCCTTTTTTCTTGAGCTGTTAGTACTTTTATAACTGGGCCATCACCAGCCCACTACTTAGCGTGGTGTAAATGCTTGCTGCAGTGGTGTGTGAATTTCACCAAGGTAGAGTTGCCAGATCTGTAGTTCATATGGGCGCTTCCATATGTAATACTCAGGTCTTCGGGTCAGTCACATGTAAGTAAAACTTTGTATGTTAGTGTAATCAAAGGAGGTGGGCATTGTCTGGGAGTTGAACCACGTGAAAACACTCTTCAGTTCTGGAAGTGGTCACCAAAAGATCAAATGCCGAGAGTACAGCTCATGCTGTTAGTACAGCCAGATAGGAAACAAATGTGGACAGAGTGGGCACATTTGGGGACCTCAAAGGGCCACATGCACAATTAGGTTCCCAGCTAATGGCTTTAGCCACAGAGTGTTCGTGTTCTTATCCCTGTGATTTCCCTGTAATTTAGCCCAATGGAAAACTTTCAGCAGACATTTCATGGAGCCGTTAACTCCATGGCAACCATCTAGTCTAATTGGAATCATGTAGCTAAAGCCCCAGGTAGTACTTGACAGTGAAAGGGGGTCTTTCAACTCAGGTACCTCTGGTTCTGCTTTGGGCTTCCCCGGAACAATGTTTCCTGATGCATGGCTGACTGCAGAAGGCACATACCCAGGCAGTCTTAAAAAGGGACAGTGTTTAATCGTCAATGAAAGATGAGCTTATCCATCTCCTTCTGCTACTTTTCATTTATGAGATGACCTGGGGACTGTGGGGGAGTCCGTGCAGCAACGGATGCTCGGAGTACGGAATAGCAGCAGGCTTCTCTGCTGGCCGCAGTAGGTAGCTGGTCTTTGGCCACTGAAGCATTCTGTCCCCGCAGCTCAGCAAAGCAATTACCAAGCCCTTGTCATCTTGATTTATAAAGAAATTGCCTTCCTCGAGAGAAGACAGCCAGGTGCACAGTAATCCAAACAGCTAGGCTGTGCTAATCCTTTAAAAATTAAGGAAATGTGTTTCTCAGGAAACAAGCTCTGACTGGGCTGTAATGAGGTACCATTTGTACTCAGCTGTGGGGGTTAGGGATGGGGGCGACAGGAGCTCTTAAGTCACTTCTACTCCCCAGTGAAAGTATACAGAGCTATGTATGGCTAATCCTAATGTGGTTAATATTTCTCAGTATGTTTGACTGGCATTTCAGATAATGCTTTTCTAAAACTTTGATCATCTTCGGTTAGCACAGACAGTAAAAGCCGTGGTTACTGATTTTCATAGATAAGTGTTTGGATGATTCTCCTCCCATTTTATCCCAAATCTGTCCTGCTTATACTTCTGCTCCACTGGGAGCATCCTTTGTGCTTTTACATCACAGGTGTCTTGTTATAAACACGTGTGCATGTGTATGCCTCCTTAAACGTCTTTCTTTTGTTTAGTTTCAGAATCTACACCCCACACTTTACACTGACATACACGTGTGTTTGCATGCACACACACACATACATATTTGATATTAAAAGCAAAGCTCTACATTTGAGAGAGAACTCGCAGTACTTGTTTTTCTGAGACATTACAGTCCTTAACAGGATGATTTCTAGGATGACCCAGTTCCCTTAAACCTTTATAACTTTGCTTTAAAGCTGAATAAAAATCTATTACATACATGTTTCATTGGACATCAGAGACAGTTCTGTTACCTTGCTATGACATAGATGAGCAGATATCTTTGGGTTATGACAGAGTCACTTGAGTCTAGGCCCACAAGTGATATAGCTAGGTTATGTTTTTGTTCTAGTTTCAGCTTACTGAGAAGTCTTCATACTGATTTCTGTAGTAGCTAAGCCAGGTGCCACTCCAGCCAGCAGTGAAGAAGGATTCCTCTTTTCCCAGTTTCTTGGCAGGAGCTTTTTCATTCTTTTTTTTTTCGATAGCCATTCTGACTGGAACATGATGGAATCATGTTTTCTAGTAATGTCTGTACAATTTCTTTTAAGTATAGGATTGTGTTATCTAAAAAGAGGGAAAATTTAATTTCTTCCTTTTTTATCTATATCGATCTATATCTTTCTCATGTCTTATTTCCATGGCAGTGACTTCAAGTCCCAGTGGATAGGAGTGAAAAGATTGGGCATACTTGTCTTGTTTTTTTATTATTATTTTAGAGGGTATCCTATTCTTTGCTTTTTTCCTATTTGGATCAGTATTGTTGATAGGTTTGCTATGTTCTGCCTTTGTTATGTAGACATATGAACTCATCTAGTCTTAATTTCTTCAGGACTTTTATCATGACACTAAATTGAACTTTGAGGTGATTCCTGCCCTTAAAACAATTTATATGATAAATTTTTTTAATGATATAGTAAACTAACATTGAATCCCTAGAATGAAACCAATGTGATAATAATGTACAATCATCTAACATTTTCTTGAATTGAGTTTGAAAGTATTTTGTTATGAAATTTTATATCTGTGTTCATCAAGAAAATTGGTCTGCCATTTCCTTTCTTCCTGCCTGCCTGCCTGCCTCCTTCCCTCCCTCCCTTCCTTGATTGATTGCTTGCTTTTGCCTTACTTCTTTATCAGGTTTGGGTATCATGGTAATATCTAGAATACCTTTGGTGGTGTTCCTTTCCTTTGTATTTTGTATAAAAAGTGTGGTTGTTAGATCTTATAAACTTTAGTAGAATTCAGCAATAAACCTGTCTAGTCTTGGCCTTTTCTTTGTGGAGAGATTTCTATTACTATATCAATCTTATTGCTTCCTATGGGTATGTTGAAATTTTCTATATATCCTGGTTTTAATTTTGGTAGGTCATATAAGTTTAGAAGTGTATCTTTTTCTTTTAGATTTTCAAGATTTTCAAATATAAGTTTTTAAAACGTTCATTACACTTGAGCCTATAGTAACAATTCTCTCTTCATTTCTAATTGTATTAATTTGGGTCTTCCAGTTTTGTTAATTGTCTCAAAAAGCCAGATCTTTGTTGGATTGATTCTATGTATTTTCTTTTAATGTTTGTTTCATTAATTTGTATCCTGGTATCTTTTATTTCTTAATGCCTACTGCATTTGAAGTTGCCTTCTTGTTTTTCTAAAACTCCATGGCACACTGGGTTATTTATTTAAGATTTCCTAGGACCTGTTTGGCAATATTCGCCTGGTATACATTCAAAAAAATTGTAGGAGAAAGGATCCAAACTTAGAGAAGGAAATGGACATTCATATAAAAGAAACGTGAAGAACCCCAAGTAGACATGACCAGAAAAGACTTTCCATGATATGACATAGTCAAGATGTCAAGAGTACAGATCCCAAAATTTATGTTTAATTGTGCCATCATTTTCATATGATTATGGGAATTTTTTAGTCCCTTCTTTGTCCCACTTTCTTCAGTGACCCATTTTACCATCTAACTTTATTATTTAGTCTTCAGGTATTTGTGTTGTTTCTCAGGCTTCTCTTACAGTTTATTTCTAGTTTTATTTGGCTGTGGTTGGATGAGCTATAAGGAAGTGTTTCAGTTGGGTCTTGTTTCAGTAATTGATACAGTAATAGAAATCTTTTTTTCTTTTTTTTGTCTTGTTTCACTTTTTCTTGTCATGAAAGCTTGCTTTGTAGCCTATGACATATGTTCAAGTTTAGACAAAGTGCCACCAGCTGTCTAGAGGAAAGTACAGCCCAGACCTGTTGGCAGTCTTCATCTGCTGATATCTGTTAAATCCAGTTGATCCGTGGTGTGTCTAGCTCTGACTTTCTTTTGTAAGTTTTAGTTTGGAAAAACTTCTTAAATATGAGAGCAAGATATTGAAGTCTCCAAGTATCATTTTGTCAGAAACCATGTGATATCTTTTTTTTAATGAAATTGGGAGCTGCAAGATTTGGTGCATAAATATTTACAGTAGAAATATCTTCTCAATGAATTGTTCTCTTTATTAAAGTCTAATGGTCCTCATCATATCTTCCGAACTAGTTTTGTTTCAATATCTATTTTATGAGATCTAAGAATTGATATGCCAACTGGTTTGCAGTTTGTTTTCCTGGGAAGTTATTTCCATCCGCTGTTTTGGATTTATTTACCACATCAGTGTATCTCCTAGACAGCAGACAGTTGGATCTTAATTTTTAATCCAGTCGGTTAGTCTGTATTGCTTAATTGGTGAATTGAGACTATTTACAATTTAGGTTGTTACTGAGAGGAGTTTGCTATTTATTGTGTTTCTCTTCATTGATATACTGATTGACTGGGTTATTGACATTTCTCTTCCCCTTCACCTATTAGCTAGCTTTAGAAGTTTACTGGTTTTGTGTATTAACCATGATTGGTTCCTTCCCAGTTTGTCTTTGTTCATTTGTTCCTCTTGTGTAATATGTTGCTTCCTATGTTCTCACAAATGAGATGGCCTTTCTTCCTACTCCCTTATACTATGCCTTTAAGAATTTTCTGAGGATCTGGCTAGTTTGGCATGAATTGTCTTACTTTGTTCTTGAAATGTTGACTTAGTTTTAGCAGTTTTCAAACATAACTGTGCTAGGTACACCAAGTACATGATCTTGGTTAGTATTTACTTTCATGACTTGGCATATCTTTCCTTGCTTTTAGGGTAGCTGAAGAAAGTCCTGCATTTCTTTCATTTCTGCCTTTGCATATGAGTTACCATTTTTCCTCATAGCTTTTTATATTGCTGCTTTTTAATTTTAGCATATTGACTATGACATATCATGGAAAGATTCTTCACTTGTCTTGTTTACTTGGAATTGTTTATGCTTCATTTAGTTAGATCTTTATTTCCCTAGGCATGGGAAATTTTCTGCTCTAATTTCATTGAATAGATTGTCTATGACTTTGGACCTTATCTTAATTCCTTTTATTCCATGGTTACTTAGGTTTGGTCTCTTGAATGCATCCCAGATGTCGTTGAAGTTTGGGTCATATTTGTTAAAAAGAATTTTTTATGTTTGTCTGGATGTATTATTTCTCCATTCACCTTCCATCACTGAAATTCATTCTTATACTTGGTCTTGTGCATAGATCTGGCATTCTGCTGTGGTTTTAATTTGATAGGTTAAGTCTTTCATTTTCAAGAAGTTTTGTTTGGTTTCAGTGTTTTGGTTTTCTTGCTGATCTTTCCTCCATGTTCTAAAATTCACCCTTCAGTTAATGACTATTCTATTAACTTTGGTAACAATCTTGTTTAATTCCTGGATTTATATCCTTACTTTGTCCATCTGCATATTAGAGTCCTTTGTGTGATCATTTATCCTTTAAAAAGTAGAACTTTTGGCTCTTGTTTTGACATTCCAGCTATCTCTGCATCTTTCATTTGCATTATTGGGGGATTGTGTCATTGTGGCTATAACACGCTGGGGCACTGTCTCGTATCATTTCTGCAGTTTTACTGGTTTTTGTTTGTGTCTATTGGGATGGGTATGTCTGGGACGTGTATTCCCGTTTTGACTTTTGCCTTTTCTCCTCTCTCTTTTTCTTTGCTTGTTCTGTGTTATCTGAATCTTCCTGGAGGACTGTCTTCATTAAGGGTTAAATTTATTCAGCCTATTTACGGATTAGATGACTGCCATTCTCCCATAGATTGATTTACCATCTGTGCGGCGCTGTATCCCTGATAAGATTCAGATACAGTGGATTTGAAGGTACTCATGGAGAGGAAAGTTTAATTTGTAGAGGCTTTTAAAGCAAAGGGCATCAATAATTAAGTAAGGAAGTGTTGGGAAAGAGGGAGGAGGGTAACACATGAGTGACAATGACAATATGAGTTGGAGATATGAGATAGTAAAGAGAGTATTATAGATCTAAAGATGTATAAAATAAAAATTTTTAGGTATAGATGAAGGAACTGTTGTGCAATTCTTTGATAATGGGATAAAAGTTAAAATGCAGTATCTTAACAATTAAAACAGAACTTGTATGTAATTAAACAAAACATAGAAAAAACTAAACAGCTCAAAAAGTTAATAACATGAAATAAATGTTAGACCTTTTCTACTTCTTCATTAAGCTGGAATAGTTTCTCTCTACCCTGGGATCAGCATCTGTATTAATCTCTGCATGTGGATAGAAGGAAGGAGTTCAGTCAGTGTGCTCTTTCAAACAAGGGTTTCTAAGTGTATATACATGTATAGATTATTTCTGCCAGAATTTCCCATTACAGGACCTCCTCCCCCTGCTTCTAGTGAATTAAGTATGGAATATTCCATACACACAGTCTCTGAAGGGAACTGAAAGTCCTGTCCCACTGAGTGCCATTGTGTGCTGGCAGAGCACTCCTTTAGGTTACACACATACTTCTAGAGATCACATGTAATTCACTTTGGCAATAATGAGGGGGTGTGCGTAGGTGTGTTTGTCCCCCGTGGTGGGTGCTCATTTTCTTTGGCTGGTTGTCCCATGTCCATGTTCTACATGAGAAGTCTCTAACCCTTGGTTTTGACATCCAAGGGTAAAACTCTTTAAAATATTCTTCTTTCACTGCAGTATATGCAAGTGTCGTTCATAGGCAATGGGTGGCCCTAATGGCTGTAATTTCCCATTCCCATGTGTTTTCACATAAATAACTCATGAAGCTGGGTGATGGTGGCGCACGCCTTTAATACCAGCACTTGGGAGGCAGAGGCAGTCGGATCTAGGTGAGTTAGAGGCCAGCCTGGTCTATAAGAGCTAGTTCTAGGACAGGCTCTAAAGCTACAGAGAAACTCTGTCTCTAAAAACAAAACAAAACAAAATTATAAGAAAATAAATTAATAAATATAATAAGTAAATAAATTATGACAAATTCACTAGTCACTGAGTAGGTAGTGACATCATCAGAAATTTATATTTTACTTAGCTTTTTCCTTGAAAGTGAATCTATGTCCAGTCATTTGCTGGTTGACTACTAGAAGCCATGATTACTTGTCTAAACTCTGTTGTACTGGGGGAAGTATGTTCTATTGTGTTAGGAGTTGCCTAGCGAATGTTGTTCAGAGTCTGTAAGTCAGGCCAGGGTAGTTTATTCTATGGCTTCTGGGCAGATAATCAGTCTCTTACATGTTCTGTGGATTTCCTTGCTGACACACAGACGGATTTCCTTAGGCTGACATGGATGTGTGCCATCCGGGCAGTGGAGCAAACATAGAGTCACTGGAGCAGGAGGCGGCCTTAGGTTTGTGTTTTTATCAAATTCAGGATAATTCCAACATTCCCAAAGTCTTAGAGTCACTGGAGTCGGCAGGAGCTGAGTGCTGAGGAAGATGTTCTGGGGCCCCAACTGTTGAAGGAAGGCCCCTGGCTTTCACACTGCTGAGCTTTTTGTGGGGCCTATTGTAGGATGATTGCCTGGTCTTGGCAACCTCCTCTCAGTAGATGCATGCTAGTGATTTCTCAACATTCGCCCAGTTGTGATAACTTAAAGTAGCCCGATACCCAGAAATTCGAAGACCCCTGGTCTACAAGCTTGCAGGGCTGAAAGGAGTTGTGTGCTCTTTCACTGAGTATGTGGTCACTAGGTGAGTGCCAAGTATATGCTGAGCAGGAGACACAGCACAAATGACAGGAGTCCCCACTGCTCTCCCAACCTCAGGGGGCACCAGTGTGACCTTCAGGTAGCACAGCTGCTAGAAAGGAACCCTGGAGTGAGGCAGGAGGTGGTGGAAAGGCAGAGGAAATTACTGTGGTTTGCATTTGAAATGTTGCCCAGAATGCTAATTTATTGAAGGCTTTGCCCCAGCTACTAGCATTATTGTTGGAGGTCTTGTTGGAGGAAGTGAGTCACTAGGGAGTGCTTTGTTTTGGTCCAGGACCGCTCTTCTAATGTTTCTGTTTCCTGGATGCCATGAAGTAGGGAGCTTTCCTCTTAAAATCTTCTGCCACAATATACTACCTCACCACAATCCTGAAAGCAACAGAACCAGAGAAGCCTGGACTGAAATCCATGGAACCATGAGCAACTATTAATCTTCCTTAAGCTGTTTCTTAAGCTTGTCAAAGCAATAAAAAGCTAACTAAGCTAACTTAAGGCTTAGAAGATGGGCACAGTCTAATGTCCATCTTCTAATCCTGGAAACTGTGGCGGTGAGAGTTAATAGGCTAGTGGTAGAAAGGGGGACATTCTAGATCAGTGGTTCTCACCTTCCTAATGTTGCTACCTTCTAATACAGTTTCTCATGTTGTGACCCATCTATAAAATTATTTTTGTTGCTACTTCCTAACTATAATTTTGCTACTGTTATGAATCACAATATAAATATCTGATATCTAGGATAATGGATTTGCAACCCCTATGAAAAAGCCAAAGAAACAGGTTAGGTGGGAAGGAAAAGACACCTAGACACCCAAGGGGGAAAAATGGTTTCCATTTTGAGAGTAAAAGCTCCTCCCCTAAGCCCCCAGGTTGTAGATTCATGTGCAGCAGAAATGCTTGACAGCCCCCAGGCTGCAAAGCAGCGCAGCTCTCTCCACCATGCCCTGTCGTCTGAAACACCGTAGGAAAGCACATCTCCAAGTGAACCTGATTGTTTGCTGTTTCTCTGAAAACTGAGCCAATTGGAAGGAATAGTGGCAAACACAAACTATGTATGAATCAGAAGCCTGCATCCAAATTCAGAAGCAAACATCTGATATTCATACATAAGCATTTGACATGGAGGTAAATCAGACATGTCCCCAACTTCCTAAATTCCATTCTCAATGAAGAAATGAACATACTTATAATAGCCAACATACTTATGCTTATAAGAGCCAACATGCTTATAACATACTTATAATAGCCAACATACTTATAATAGCCAACTTGCTCTGAGCACCTGCAACAACATCTCAGGAACTCTAACTAGATTTGCACCTAGGATCACATGTTTCAGCCCTCCAGAAGGGAACACTGTAAAATAAGGTCCCATTCTTCGGGATTCCCATATAAAACCAATGGTGATGAGCAGATCAAAGAACTAAAGGAGTGTAGAGGGAGGAAGCTAAGTGCAATATTATGTCCCTGAATCCATCCCTTGGTTTCCTATATGCTTTGATTTCTCGCATGCCAACTTTTTCCCTAGCAGACATATATCTTACATGATGTGATATTGCCATTCATATCTGGTCCAAGTCCCCTGTGGAGCCTAAGAAAGCAGTGTATGGGCAATTTAATTTAAATAAGGACAGAGAGTAGTGGGGGTCAGAGGGAAATGTCCAGCAGCACTGAAGATGAGGGAAAAGAGCCAGTTGTCTGGTTGCAAAGGAATAAAAACTTGGTCTTTTACCAAAAGATATAGAAGCAAACTATCAATTTTTCATAGATAAAATGATCATAGAATCCACTGAAATCTGAACCTATTAAATAATGTGCTGACAATTCAGCCAGGGATTGTATTAGATTATAATATCTAAGGATTAGATATTATACATGTATTCAAGGTTTTCACAAAGACTCTTCAGGAAATTTTTTCAATGCTGGGTTTTTTTCCATATAATTGTGCTGCACAATTTCTAGAGAGATTTAGAAATTGCTTCCCCCGTGATGGACAGGAAATGGTTTCAGTGCAGTGGACAGGAGTCTATGTTAGGCATTGACACATTGCCAAATACTTACCAATGTCTGTGACTAAAGAAGCCACTCACTCAGTTGTTGTAGTTGATAACCAGCAAAACATTTGTAGTAAATATGGAGGAAGAGAGCTTATGTCTTTGTGGTATCCTGGTGACATCTCTGCATTTAAACCATCAACCGGCATGATTCCACTTTAATGGTGATCAAAAGTCTCTAACATTAACAAGTGCAGTGTGAGAATAAGCTTGTTTGTAGGGACGAGCAAGAAGGACATTATGGCTTGAACATGAAATCTCTCTCCTGGGTTTCAACACTTGGTACCAAGCTTGTGGTGCTGATCTGGGAGGTGATGGAGCTTGGCTGGCAGAGGTGGCTCACGGGATAGAGACATAAGGGTGGAGCCTGGTATGGCTTCCAGTTCCTACTTTCTGCTTCCTGATGTGGAAGCACATTCCACCATGTGAAATGTTCTGCCACAAGCCCTGCTGACTTGAACGCGGCTGTGCACGCCCACCCCACTGTCACCCCCACCCCACTCACCCTAAATTACTACTGGCAGTATCTAATGTGGATGAAGGTTTTCATTCCTGCTACTTCCTGATGGCTTGTCCTGTATATTTGTTTACCAGTGACATGAGACTGATCATAAAGTCTTATGAAAGGAAGTAGTTTGCCACCATCATGAGCTTGAACAGAAAAAGGGCTGAGGTTATCAGTGAAGAGAAAGTAAGGGTGCAAGGGTGTGCATGAATCATCTCTAAGGAGTCTGGGTTCCATAAGTGTTTGGGAAAACTTGCCCACCAAGCAAGAGTCACATGCACCTTGCTGCCCAACATTCCTCATGCCATGAAAGACCAACTGAAATTTTTGACAAGCTTCCTGAACATCTTCAAAGCTCAACCTGGTGGAAATCATTTCTAGGTGACATGAACTAGAACATTCTTTTAGAATTTCCATTCTGGTTTAGAATGACACCACCATGCCACTCACAAATTTTTCCTAATAGACAGTTAACTCCTCTCCTGTTTTCTCTGATCCCAGATACCTTCTCAGAAACAGACTGGAATTTACAAGTATTCACATTAAAATGTTTTTAATATTTACCCAGTTGCCTTATCTAAGCAACTAAAATCTTCTATTTATATTTTAAGATCAGTAAAAAAATCCTATTTAAATTGAATAACCTTTCACAGTGTTATATTAAAGTATTGATTGATCCTATTTTAACCCATCCTATAAAACATTTAGCTATCAAAGTAAATAGTTAGGATCAGTAGCCTTTTAACAGCATTACACCTGCTTTCTTTTCATTAAATTAAAATCCCAAACAGAACCAATCATCCAGATTCCGCACCATCCCTATAATGCTCCAGTTTCCCTCCTCCACTGTCTAGGGTTTCATTGTTTTCCCTTCACTGACTCTCAGAACCTCTCTCGGGGCTCAACTCCTTCATCTTCAAATCAGTTCAGTGTCCACAAAAGAAACTGGGAGTGAAATGAGAGAGAGAACCATGTCAGTCAGCTGATGGAATAAAATCACCCTTGCTGCCTTCACTACAGACTCTGCCCAAATGCAAGATTCTTGTAGTTAGCCTCTTCGGCTCCCAACAGTCAGCAAAGAGTGCCACTCCTGCATTAAACTCATCCATGGAGTAAGAGTCCAGATGTCATGCCCTGTCATGCTGTCATGCCCTGTCATGCTCTAGGAAGTGCATGTTATCCCCCTCCATCCAAGCTTTTAGAGTCAGACTCCAGAGTAAAGTGCAACACTACATTCTAGCTGCCTTCAAGGTCATCATCAGGATTCCCAACTTTGAGAGCCATGGCACTCTCTCATTCTCTTACCCTCTTTTCCCAGGTGCTCTCAAATTCTTCCAATCTTGTGCCTTCTATCTCTTCCAGCATTCTTTCTGTGTTGCCCATAGGTCATCGCAAAAAATGTCTCGGTTGGAGCTGAATCATAAATATATATAGAACATTTTTAGGTGACAGAATAAATAAACATCACTCCCAAAGATTCTCTCTATTAACATGCCAGGGATTTTCATCTAATGGGACATCACATGTCTTTTGTAGAGCTAGAAGAATGTCCGTCTGCTTGAACATGTAAGGTATTAAACAGGCTACTTCTGTTGCCTTTAGCTCAGGATATGTAACACAGGAAAGAGTGTGGTGGTACCTCCTTCCTATGGGCTATGTCAGAGACATCCCAATGACACAGAAAAGTTATGTTCCTAGAATGAATTCCTACAAGTCTACTCTGGCAGGGCGGTAGAAGGTATATGTTTAAAGCATAAAAAATAGGTCTCTAAGGTATTTAGTAAGTTGGAAGCTCTGTTTGTGAAAATACTTGAGATTTCTTAAAGAAGAATGTTCAAAAAGCTTCTGATTCCTTCTTCAGTTGTGAGGTTGAGCCTCTGAAGTTTCTAGAAATCTCTGATCCTCAAGAGTCCTAGGACTCTGACATAGCTTGTTGGGAATTCTGCATTCTCTCTTTAACAAGTTGCAATAGATGCTTATGAATTAGCTCCAAGATGTGTTTGCTAAATATGTTTAACATCTGCTTGGTAAAACTAAGCATTTTAAATGGGAAAATAGCATTCTTCTGAAGCGTGGTCTCTTGGCAGCTGTCTGAAGGTCACTGTCATGTTCCTTTGCCTTTCAGGAATGTAAGTTCAGCTGGAGAGGAGGCCCGCCGGAGGATGCGGGAGTGCGATGGGCTCACGGATGCCTTGCTGTATGTGATTCAGTCTGCGCTGGGGAGCAGTGAGATCGATAGCAAGGTTGGTGCTGTTTGCATAGATCCAGATTCTTAGTGGTCAAAGGTACTCCTAAAATTAAACAATGGCTAGCAGCCAAGGGAAGCTGTCACTCGGCTTCATACTAATGTTCTGAGCTCTATCCTGATAGGACGCCAGCGTTGACCAAACATCTAAAGGGATGCTCACCGTAGCTTAGACCAGCATTTGAAAATTGCTGTTTTTGAAAATTTGGTAAGTTAAAGTGAAATTTAGATTGTTATAAGTAAATAAAACCATGGGATGAGTAAACTTTCACAAATCTCAGCCTCCGGCTTGCACTCTTAAAAAAATAATCATCTACTTATAAAGATATTAAAATATTAAAGATATTAAAATTCTCTGAGATTTGAAGAAATATAAATTCTTATAAATTAAATTTTAATAACTAACTATATTAATTGTACTAAGGGCTGTTTTTAAGTGACTGCAAAACCGTTTTTTAATTTTCAAACTGTTCAGTCAAAGCTTCCGGCGTGCTGTGCTCAGTGTCACTGCACTGTGTGCGTTCACAAACTCAGAGAGAATTCGCTATTAGTGGGCTTCTCCAGTACTTGAGACATTTTGTTTTATCTTAATTAAATTAGCCATTCACAACAATTAGAAAGTTGTGATCTTGTAGGATCCTGGTATATGGTCATATGCCACGTATACTTTTACAAATAATGCATGTGGCAAATGTCACTCTTTAACAAGGACTTATCAAGAGCTCCCACTATAGACATTTGGAGCAGATCAAGCCTCTGTTGTGAGAGTCTGTGCACTGGACTTGCTCAGCACCTTCTCTGGCCTCTGTCTACCCACTAGATGCCAACAGCTTTCCCCACACCCATCCACCGCCATGGTACAGTGGACACAAAAACACAACCCTTAACTCAAAGGCCATAAGACAGTTTAATGTGGAGCCAAATTTTAGTGATCATGGTATGGAAACATGGATTTAGGTTACTCCAAGTTCTAATTTTTCAACACAGAATCAGTTTCATGGAGTTTTTAAAGTACTAGAACCCAGGAAATTACAAGTCGTGGTTTTAAGAATGCCCTGGTGGGAACTTCAGAGAGGTGGGCTACAATTCAGTGGAAAGAACTGTAGTTTAGGCCTTAGGTGCTGCTTGACAACACTCCTCATCTTTTCATTGGTAGAAAGCTAGAGTTCTGTGAATGCATCCCAAAACGTCTGGCTCGTCACAGGACGTTAGGTCTGAAGGTAAGAGAGGCCAAGAAGATAGAGTGATTGTGTAGTGAGTTAAAGATTACCCATAATAAATTGTAATTAGACTCGATCTGTAACTTTCCAAACGCTCCAGAGTTGTGGAAGTTTTCCTCACTCAGTCCCTGCAGCCATATTCTTTTCAGGAATTCTCGTCCATAGTGCGAAACAACAGTGTCTCCAAACGCGGAACATGTCCCGTGAGGAGCTCAGCTGGTATTGCTGCGAGCCACTGCGTTGATCCCGTGGTTTCCAGCACTAACTCTTCTTCAGAATTGCCTTTGAAACAACCAGGGAAGATACCTGCGAGGACCCCATTTCCACCCTCCAAATCTGATTACCCAACTCTGGCCTCAAGAATTTACCCATTTAAAAATGGATCCTGATCTAATGATATTACGGATTAAATTCTTGCCTGAGTAGATGGAGTTTTGAAATGGACTACTTAGGAAGGGTACATGAGGTAATATGGTTGTAAAGTCAGATGGAAAGCAACTAGGTGGGGTTCAGTTTGTATAGTGTTGGCTTACAGTGCTTGCAGGAGGCCCTGTGTGCAAGCCCCGGCACCACATAAACAGTATGAGTCACGCACACCTCAATTCCAGCCCTTGGGAAGTGAAGGCTGGAAGATCAGAAGTTCATGGTCATCCTCAGCTGTATTGAATTCAGTGTGAGCCTGCGCTATATGAAACCTTGTCTCAAAGAAAGGTTAACAACAAAAGAACAATGGTTTGGGGGCTGGAGGCGATTCAGCAGTTGAGAGCAATTGCTGCTCTTGCAGAGAACCTGAGTTCAGTTTCTAGATCCCATGTTGCAGTTCATAACTGTCTATAACTCCTGTTCCAGGGGACCAATGCCCTCTTCTGGCTTTTTAAAGTATCAGGCATACACATGCTATACATACTTACATGCAATGAAACAATCATGCACATAAAATAAAAATAAATCTTAAATAATAGTTCAGTATGCTTAGCCATTAATTAGCCTTATGGGTGAGTTAGCATAACCCTTCTTAACTTTACATTACAG
The DNA here is from genome assembly GCA_001685095.1 of Ellobius talpinus. Classification (NCBI taxonomy): domain Eukaryota; kingdom Metazoa; phylum Chordata; class Mammalia; order Rodentia; family Cricetidae; genus Ellobius; species Ellobius talpinus. The sequence goes on along the minus strand of LOJH01005174.1, from coordinate 16,766 downwards.
TTACTAAGAAACTTAGAAAATTTTACTGATGTCTGAGCCTGTTACCCTGAAGAGTTGAGTTCAAGGTGTCTTCCAGGAGTGTGATCCTGTGAACACTGGCTCCATCCAGTTGTAAACACTGCTGTCCTCCCATCACCAATGCTCCCCGGTCCTAGGGCCAGTCATGCACCACATACTACTAATTTCAAGGATGAGATGTTATATAATAAAGACAAGCATCCCTCTTCTGTAAAGGACCTTAATAACCATCGTAGACCTATTAATACTGTTGGCAAGAAAATTAAATCCCTGAAGTTGTGAGCAGTCAAGAAATCTTGAGTATTTACGGGAGACTGTTGGTGCAATAGACATGTGAGGTATGAAAGCACTCGTGTAGGTAGTTCACTGCCGTGGCAGCGCTGAACATTTAATATTCACAGTAGCAAAAGACTGAGACATGGAGACGCTAAGTCTGTGAGTTTGGACACAGCGCTTTCCCGCTGTCTAGACCTTGCAGGTGAATAAAATAAAAGCCACTGCCTCATGCCTCTGCCAAACTCTCCTACTCCCCTCTTAGGAGGTTTAGGCAGTTTGCGGGGCACAGGGCAGGGGCACCATCATCATAAGCATCATTGTCTGACTGCTTGGATGAGCAGACTCCTAATACCCCTGGGAGACTGGGAGATGATCTGTTTTAATGTCCATGTTTCTTTCTAAGAGATGAAGTTGGCGTGGAGGACTTCTCCAGGCTGGAGTGAGAAGACTTGGAGTATCCCTGATGAGTAGGGAGTGGGCTGAACGTCAGGACAGGGCCCTCTCCATCCCCCTCTCTCTGGAGCACTGTACCCAAGTGCTCTTAACTGGTGACAGGAAGGACCATCATAACCACATGCCCTGACTGTTGAAGGGCTCCATCCAGTGTGGTGATAAATTACCCCACCGTGCCTTGCTGTCTGGATCGTACTATTGACTTTTAACATATTATTATTGCACCATAATTTTCCACTCAGCCCTCAGCTTGGCTGCTTCTGAGCTTTCACAGTGACATGTGAGAGGGGGGGAGACATGAGTGCACATTCTCTTTAAGGCCAGAGAAGTTAATGAATAAGAGCCTGAATTCCATGCAAGCTCGTGGCTCCACTCCTGTACTGGGGAGAGTTTATTGAATGGGTAACATATGGTGGAGCGCTCCAAATATGACTCCCAAATTAGCCTGTTCTAATAGAAAATCAGGAGTCAAAATGACCCTGGTGACCGAGAAGAGCACTAAAAAGCACTGTTGACAGTAATGGATGTCACAAACATAGCCACCAGACGCCACATGCCTTCTGCTGGTGCCAATGGTCTTTCTTTTCTTCTTTTCCACACTCTGTTTAGAGAAGTGCTCTTGAACTGGGAATCTAGCTAACCCCCAACTCCAGGAGGCTTTATAAGAAGCACAACTTTCCTCTCTAGGCCCTCTCTGCTTCCTGTCTCCAGCTCCTCCTCAAACCATCTCCCTAAATGCAGACTGATGGCAAAGCGAGATAAACATCATGAGAAGGAAGCTTAGTCTCCAGAGTCCTTGATAGAAGAGAAATCAGTTTGCGATGATTTGAAAAAATGTCCCGACTTGTACCCTAACATTTCCCTTTCAAGGAGAGACGCGTCTGTCTTTCTTGTGTCCTCCTGTGCTTACCTGCTTTCATGTCAGCTCCCTTGCCTGATGTGGAAAGGATGCTCCAAACAGAAAATTAAGTTGGCTCAAAGCCTGTGGGATTAGCAGTCTTGAAACCTTGGAAAGCTGAAAAAAAAAAGAGCTGAGGATGGCATGGGCCCCAGAGTGTATCCTGAGAACCACTTTTCTTGATTGACAGTCACAGCACCCCTAATCAGGTAAAGAGCACAGGCTGCCCCTTACCAGCGTCCTGCCATTGAGGGCAACAGGCTAGGATCTGAGTCCCGTGTCCTCTGCCTGTGCTGGCACTGAGCCCAGACTGAAGAGGGATGACTTTCATCAGTGAGCAGCCGCAAGTTGTCTTCACCCATCCGCTTCCCTCTTCAGCATGAAATTAGCTTTCTTGCTTTTAGTATTCACATCGTGGGTCTCAGAAACATAATCGCCAAGGTGCAAGGGTTTGTTTTCAACTTCCCCTAATTGTTTTCCCTGAGAATAAAATTTAAAAGGTCAATTTTGAGGCCCTGTGATATGGCTCAGCCTGTAAAGATGTTTGCTGCACACGGCTGCTGCCAGCTTGACTTTGATCCACAAAACACACAGTGAAAGGAAAGAAACTTCTCCAGGAAGCTGATCTCCACRTGTGTGCTGTGGCACGCATAGACACATATAGACACAAATACGTAGACACAGATACACAGACACACAAACACAGACACAATAAATAAAATGTGTTCTTAAAAGTCAGCTTTCTTTCAGGGAAGCACTTTCTGCAGAGGGTCAAAGGACAAATATGGGTCCCACAATCTCTGTATTAATTCTCTTGTTTCCCCAATAGCAGCCTGGGATGTGTTTTGCCCTCTGCAGCGTTGGTCATAAACACATGGGCCTGCCAGGTTTGTGAAGCATTGTAATAAGACTAGCCTCAGGTTGGCTGCAACCTGCAGGATGCAGCTTCCTGAACGTTGCTCTCAGCTTCTGGAGGCCACTAGAACTTGTTTTTGCCTCACCTTCCCAACTTATAGGTAACAGCAACAAATGGTACCAGGTCTCTAAATTCATCCTGTCCTCTGCACAGTCCTGTGGTGCTGGAGCTTGTATCATTTCTGGTTTACCAATGAAGAAACAGAGGCACGAAAGGGGTAGTCACTGTGCACAGAGCCACACGGCCACTGGGCAGAGCTAGGATTCACACCAAAGCCAAGACAAATGTTGAATGTCCCAGGCTAACGGTATCCCCTGTGTCGTCTCCAGCATTACTGAAACTGTATTATTTCTTGGTAAATGATATGCAACGGCATCCCCAACCAGAGCCGAACTAAACCCACCCCTTGTGATTTCGTGACTTGGGTTCCTAAACTCCTGGGTGGAGTTGCCTGTAAATGGTGATCTTGCGGTTGCGAGTTTGTCCAGTTCTCACAAGTGCATTTTGATTACCCGTGACTGGTGTTTGTTGAAGTACCCAGTGTTGATAATTATTGTTTGTCAAGTGACACGTGGTCTTAGGACCTTCCAACCTTATCCAAATTCTTCCTGTAGTAGCTGTTAGTGGAGCCCTTGAAAGCAGGTGCTAAATGCAATGAGGACCAATGTGTCCATGGAGACTGACTGCCTTTCCAGGGTGGAGGCGCCTGCTGATTGGCTTATACTCCTCCCTGCCTTCCAGTGAAGGTGCCTGCTGATTGGCTTACATTCACTCCTCCCCGCCTTTCCAGTGGAGGCGTCTGCTGATTGGCTTACACTCACTCCTCCCTGCCTTTCCAGTGGAGGCACCTGCTGATTGGCTTACACTCACTCCTCCGTTTCCCTTTTTCTTTTGGGGACGCTACAGACCGTTGAAAACTGTGTGTGCATCTTGAGGAACCTCTCCTACCGGCTAGCAGCAGAAACGTCTCAGGGACAGCACATGGGCACAGACGAGCTGGACGGGCTGCTCTGTGGGGAGGCCAACGGCAAGGATGCAGAGAGTTCCGGGTGCTGGGGCAAGAAGAAGAAGAAAAAGAAATCCCAGGACCAGGTGATGCTACCTGCTCGCAGCTGCATGCAATTACCCCCTTCCTCACTACGATATTAAAGCCGCATCAGTATATAGAAAGAAACAGGGCTCTGCTGTTACAATGTATGGTGAAATCGCTAGCGTGTCTGCATCCTTTTCCTTTCTTCTAGTTCAGGCTGGATAGAAACTTCCCAAGTAAAGAAAAAGCCATCAACATACTCCAATGACCCAGTTCCTAGGGTGTAGGTAGAGGCAGGTATGACGCCTGTATGTTGAGTGACAAATGCATTGAGTCCCCTTTGAGGGTGGGGAAGGGCGGCTGCCATGAAGGTGATGGAATGCCGAGAACAGGAAAAAGTGGGTAAGCGGGGAAGTTGACAGAAGATGCATGATATTCAGTGTATGTTTGACAATAGGTTCAAAAGGCTGGGTTATTGTCATGTTCAACCCCGGGAGGTGGGGATAAGAATCTGTGGGCTTAACAACTGGATGATGTCAGAATTTTGGTCTTGGGAGCATTTTGGTAAATGCAGAACACTATAGCTAGAGAAGGAAGCCTCCTTCACATAGAATGCTCTGTACTGTAGACACCTGTGGGAAGGTTCCCCTGATGCACAGTGAAGGCCATTAGGCAGCTCTCCTCGGGGTGGCGGTGAGGACAGCAGACAGAACCTTCAGTCTGTCCCTGGGGTCCCTGGAGTATGAAAGCCCTCACCCCCAGTGCCTCTGGAACAAGGCATGGTGGAGCTGCCCATCTGTAAGCAGCGGGGAAGTCTGCACTGGCGTAGGCTGGTGCAGACAATGCACCTGTCCAGTGGACACGGGCCTCTAGTCTTCCCCTCCATGCTGCACAGCGTGTCCTCCTGCCTTCACACAGGAAAGTCTCATGTTCAGCACTCACACATCCAGTGTCCTCCTCTGGACACTGAGGTCACATGGCCAGCTTTTCCTGGACACTGTACTAATGCATCCAATTGGTGAGAATTTTGTCAGCCCATAACCTGATTAACCTGAAGAAGAGGCTGCTAAAGAGAGATTGGGCTCGTAGCCGTCTCTGTAGCCAAACTTTGAATCCAAGAAGATATATTTGTTTACTAACATATTTGTATTCATATATGTATATATGAATAGTACAGTATTCTAAATGATGTGATAAATAGTTTTGCTTCAAGTAAAGAAAGTGTTTTCCTTTCTTTAAATAAATAAGGATTAGCAGGAATGCCCTTTAAATCTCATTTCTAAATTTACCTGGAAGGCCAGCCTCAGTATTAAAGTCCACAGCTGGAAGTAAGCTATGTGCAGCTCCTGAGAGTTTTCCAGGTGCTTCCCACAACATCTGGACCTGCACGTCCTACTTACCCGTGCCTCTGAAAGGGCCATGCCCCTGCCTCGGGCAGAGCCTTCCCACTCAGAGATCTGAGCCCCAGTTCTGCCTTTTCCTCCGTCAGAAATCAAAGCTTTGCATCTCTAATCTCCCTGAAAGGACTGAAGGACCGAATTGTGATTCTTAACCCAGCACTTAATACCTTCCCACCACAGGGCTGCCAAGGGCATCTCGTCGGTATTCACTCAATATTTTAATGCTGGCATTATATACTAGCTGCCATGTTATCCTTCAGTGTTGTGCTAGGACATCAGGGAGCCAGAAAATACAGTTCTGCTCATTCTCACCTTGAGCCAACTAAAGCAGGACCTTATGGAAATACAATGGATTCTCCTTGTCTGTAGCCATGCTCCGTGACCACAGGGCCCACACTGCTTTCCCCTGGAAATAACAGCCATGGCATAAGGATACAGAGGAGAAAGCATCTCCCACCACTGTAGGATTGTGCGGGGGAAGCCCCAAAGGCTGGAAGACACATTCAGGAAGCAACTCTAAAATACCAGTCTTAACGGGGGGTCTTTTGACTGATTTGCACCCACTCCTATATCCGGCTTCACCCCCAGGTTTGAGCAGCTACACCCTTGCCTGAGCCTCTGACACTAGTGTCTCACTTCATAAAATCCTGACCTGACACAGAACCATCCCCACTCCACCCAGATGTCCCTTATTAACCCTTGGGATTAACAGAGGGGATCTGTGTCAATTGGGTTCAGAGAAATGAGTAGCCAGAAGAGAAGGAACACTGTGGGCCTCCCCCAGTCACAGCCCTTTTCTCAGGGTGAAAGCCTTCACGTGAATCCCAGAGAAAGACCTTCAGCCTTCACACTGTCCTTGGTGACACAGCCTGTGATATTTTTCAACTTTTCAACATTGAACATGATATAAACTATTCATAGAATTTTGTGGGTTTTGCCTGAAGTCAACCTAAAATTGTTAATGCTTCATTGTTCCCATTTTGTCTAAGACTTTTCTTGAAAAATGATTTACTGAGACCTCTAACAGTTAAAGTGCAATTGAATGAGCCTACAAAGACTCCTCAGACTGAAATGACAACCAAATCGTAGATTTTTGTTTTTGATTGTTTGGTTGATTGGTTTATTTGTTTGTTTTAGATTTTTCACCATGAACCAAATATATGCAAAAACTATGTGGAAGTTCCAGAAATTCATTGTAAAACTTAACTGGGGGTGTAAACTGACAACTATGCTTGTTTGGAAAACCGTTTAGTGTGTTTTGTCTGTTTCAATATATCTTTCAAATAGTTGGAAGTGAAAACTAT
>LOJH01005173.1:13789-34673 GCA_001685095.1 Ellobius talpinus | reverse complement strand
ATAATGGGCCAGGCAGTGCTTAAATGAAAACAATTTGTGTGTTGTTATTTCGGGTGTAAAGCTAGCCGTGTGGGAGCCAGACGGGATGAAAAGCAGGCCTGCTCCCCTTTTCACTACAAATTGGCGGGCCCTGCTCTCCCCTATCACTACACAAAGGGTCAAGTAAATCTGTAGATTATCATGAAAGCTGAAATCAACTACATTACATTTTTTTCTTGATCATGCAAAATTTTAAGTCCCATTGTGAAATAGAAAAACATTTTATCAATATTGAAGAAAAACTTATGTTATTACAAATGAAGCATCAAGAGATTTCATTTATCAATGTTTAGGATAAAACTAGCACTGAATTTCATTTGAAACTAAATTTGGTTAGCAAATTCCAATAAGAAGCTTTAAGTCATTTTACAAATGGAATTCACATTAACTATGAAATCTCATTCAATCCTATCAATAAGTTGAGGAAGACAGGACAAAAACTGTCAGTAACATGAATAATTCTTGGTCTTAGATAACTTTCCAGACAAATCCAAGTCATCTTACTCAAACACAATACTCAAGAGTAGCCTACACAGAAAACGTACAATGAGGTATTGTTGACATGGATATTTAATAAAATTTGGAGTCAGGTGCATAGGCAATGTTTAAATCTTTCTTGGAACTCGAGTGCTGTAGCTCAGTGGTAGAGCATATACATGGCATTAATAAGGTCCTAGGTTCTATCCTCACCACCAATAAAAAAAATAAAACTTTAAAAATTATCTGAAACTAGCAAGTTATAATTAATGGTAAACAAGTTAGTTGCATATTAGTAGCCTAAATAAATATTTAATACTAGAGTTTACCTCTTTACGCTTTTGCAGTAGGAGTTCTAGCCTCTCATTGGCTCGTTTTCCAATCATTTTATTCCGTTCAGCCTCATACTGTCTTTGTGTATTATCCATATTAATGCTAAGATTTAGTGCCACATTTACCAAAGCGGTCATCAACTTCATAGCTAGTGTTTAAAGGAGAAAATGTTGAAATTAGTATAATAGATGCAAACTTGTATTAACAAGATCAAATTATGAGAAATTGAGCAATATTCTGCTTTTTGACTGAAATAAAGCATACAACGTTTTTCATAGCTGAAAGCAGCACATGTTTGGAATATTATGGGTCAGTAAACTTCCTACTTAGTAGCTATCATGAATTGGATTATCTACTAATTCTCACAAAATCACACCAAAATAAGAGCTAAGGAAATTGAAAATCAAAGACATTAAGAAATCTGGCCTTGAACTGAAAAGCTGGTTGAGCAGTTATAAGCACTGGCTGATCTTCCAGACAACCCAAGTTCAAGTACCAGCACCTACATGGCAGCTCATAGCCATCTATAACTCCAGTTGTAGGGAATCCAAAGCACTATTCTGCCCTCCCCAAGCAACAGGCACACATGGTATACAGACATACATGGAAAAAATGCATACACATAAAATAAACTATATTTTAAAAGAACAAAGAAATCTGTCCTATGCTACATATTTAGGTTCAACTGGAATTCAGAACAATGTATATACTAAGTACAGAACATATTTACCTGCCAGTATTTTAGAAAATATTTCTTACAATGATGTTTAAAGATTGTGATTTATCTTCTAAGAAAATTAAAGTTTATATAATACTCATTTTACTATCCCTCTGCCTAAAGTAGGAAGAATCAAATATTATTTTTAAAAGAATGTTTGAGATGGGCTCTTAACACTATTGCCGAGGCTACCCTAGGACTGACTATCTAGACCAGTCTGGTCTCTAGTCTCTATCTAATGACAATCCTCCAGTGTCAGCCTCTGGGTACAAAGATTATAGACACAAGCTACCATTCTCAAATTTAACTGCCTCGCATCAAAACATTTTGGGTTAAAAGAGTTTCTTAAGTATCCATTTTTAGTTTTCCTGTTGGATATCATCACAAAGACAATAATAAAATTGTCAAGAGACATAGATATGTACATATGCATGCAACACATACAATGAAATGACAATTAACAAAAAGCTTTTTTAATGAAACATCCTCTAGATCTCTACTTTTTGTTACTAACTTGAGACAAGACTACTTTTGTCTGGTATTTTTAATATATTAATCTTTAATACAAAAATCTAATTCCATCCTTTCTTTACCATATTCCAGACCATCTGGCATATAGTACATTAAATGATATAACAAAGCAACAGTGTAATTTGATTTGTGGTTATTGGGCATTTTTCTGTTGTAAGTTATTTAACACCTAGAGAAAAAAATCAAAAATAAAAATACCAATTGACTCCCAATAGTTCACACTGGGCAGAAGAAAAGAAATATTGATTTAGGGTTGATTTAGGGGATCACTATATATATTTTTTTTAAAGTAGCACTCAGGATACAGAAGCAGGCAAGTTGTCTTTGAGTTCGAGGCCAGCTCTGGAGAGTGAATTCCAAGCCAGACAGAACTACACAGTGAGATGTTGTCTCAAAAATACTTAAAAGAAATTCACAGTATTATTACTTGTTTCCTCGTTGATGGTAATCTTCCTTGTCTATAAGCAAAAGGAATATTCATAAAATACTTCAAAATACCAACCTGCCAGGGTGCTTGTGTGTCGAAATGCTCTGACTTGTGAATCAGACAATCCAGTAAGAAGTGAAATGACAGTATCCATCATGTACTCATCATATATGATACTATATTGGCATTGCCGTACTAATACACCAATGAACTCACAAAAACTGGACTTGAACTTCTTCCACTGAGGGCCAGCCATGGTGAGTGGATAATCCCCACTATCCTAAAAAAGTTTAAAACAGAAATTCATTTCAAGTTCATATCTTAGTTCATTTACTTTTAATGTACCCCAGCAAAAGCATGAAAATACTATCTTATCTTATTTCATTTTCAACAATGAATTCTCAAAGAAAGCAAAAGAATATGTAAAGATAGATGTACATCTTTGAACATTGACCTTTTACTTAAGATCAAAGTAGAGATTTTAATAGACCTCACTTTAATCAATGAAATTAAATATCAATTCCTGACATCAGTATTCCCTCATCAAAGTAGAACATTCTTTTGAAAAGCAAATATACCCACTAAATTTCTTTAGACCAAACAAAAATTTTACCTTCTGTTTTGAAATAATAAAATTGTATTCTCAGCCAGTCAAACAGAATAATATATAAAACAAAAATCAGTTAAATTTTTTTATTAGATTCAAGACACCAGACAGTCAACAGGCATAAGCAACCAAAAATTTAACAAATGCAAAACCGGGAATATAACTCAACTGTAGAACACTTGCTAGAATGAGTAAGGGCTTTAATTTGACCACAAGCACCAAACAATAAAACAAAAATAAATAAATAAGAGAAAAGGAAATGTAGCTACTAGTCACCCAAAGATAGCACTCAGGTTTTCCTCTGTATAATAAAAATGGGAAACATTCATCATTCTGAACTAAGAGTCTCTAGAAATCATTAAAAATACGTCCTAGACTGAGTGTTTAGCTTAGTAGTAGAGTAAGGCCCTGGGTTTCATCCATAATATGTATGCACACATAAATATATTTAAATGAATACTTAAAACAGATAGCAATAGTTTACAAAAACTGCAAAAGGGCTTCTGACAAGAAAAACAAAATGATTTAAAATCAATTTAATGTTTAACTTCATAATTAATTTACTTAACTCATGCTATATAGAAGTCCAACTGTGCTTGAGAATAAGGCCCTGGAATACTCAATAAAAGTATTCCTTTCTGTTTATTTTTTGGACGAATGAGGATTAAACCCAGGGTCTAGATCGTGTTAAATGCACACTCTTGACACTGAGCTACTGATGAGCTCATTTAGTTGATTATATTGAAATACAGTTGTGAACAAACTGGTTTGAGATTTTTTAACCATATTTCAAGATTATTAACTCAAACCCTTGTTTTCTTTTACTAAGAAGGTTCTCATTAAAACATTTATTATTGAAAGATTAAAAAAATACCATTGCTCATAAATACCTTCCTGCTACTAAGGGACTGATTAATAGCACTTAGTGGCATCAAAACCATTTTAACAGTTCATCTATCTCTTAGAATGAAAGTTGAAAGCTTTTTCATTAGACAGAGCAAGAAAAAAATGACCAAACAAGTGAGACAAGTGTTTCTACTTGAAAATGCAAGTCATTTTGGAAGCGTAAAACTCCTGGTGCTGGAATACAGCTATGAATAAAATACACACACAAATTTCTATCCTGGAGAAGTTTTCACTTTAGTAAATTTACCAGTGATTTATTGGTAACAATACTTCAATGACATTATTGCAATAATCAATTCCAATATATCACTATTTTTTGTTCATAGAGTTGAAATATAAGGGTTTTTATGTAATAATCTATACATTTTTCATCTAAACTACCTAGTTACTCAAGTACTTGAACAAATCTTCCTTTTCCAATATTTCAGAATGTTATATTCTCAATTATTTGTTCCTGACTTTTATTTTTATAATAAGTTATTAAGTTCTTGCTATATGCATAGAATTTTAAAATGCTATGCAATTTTCAAACATCTTCAGAGCAGCCTTATAACAAAACTATTATCCACATTTACAGATGAGACTGATGCTAAGACAACTCACCTGAGGTTGCATAGCTATCATCTGATGAATACCATAAGCAATATCTAAAATATAAGCACTTAAAAATATGTACATGTTAAGCCACAATTGACATGTATAAAATTATTAAAACATTTAGAATGTTACCTCATCAAATTCTTCAGTCATTTTTCGAATTATCTCAGAGTTCTGCATATGTCTAAACATCTCTGCTGTGACAACTCCTGAAATTTCCAAGTATTAGAAGTTAATATAAGGAGGAAAAGAACTACAGAGAACATAAAATAGCACATCTATGTCTACACTCACAATAAAAGCATACTTCTTAAGCTGACAGGTATGATTCTTCCTAGCATGATCACTTTTGAACACTACTACCTGTATTATTTACTCATACCGTGATAAACTATAATACAACCATCCCTCTGTATCCATGGGGAATAGGATAGCACAATTCTTGGGTTCCCAAGTTTCTCACGTAAAAGTGTGCCGTATATGAATACAACCGATATATAGTAAGTATCCTGAAGCTATGATACTGTATCACTGCTTAGGCAATAAGGACAAGAAAAAATTCGGTACTTATTTGGTACAGGACATTTTTATTTTTTAAAAAAAATATCTAGATATTATATCTGCTATCTATAAAAGGATGACTATATTTGTTTTCCCTCTTTAATGATAACATTTGAAAATTTGAGGATGAATGTGAAGACGAGGAAATGGCACAGTTCATTTTGACCATGTTCCAATACTGTGCACAAAACCACTATATACAGACATCCTCTCATCAGGCTATACAAAGATAAGGGTCAGAAGTTATAGGTCTAGTAGTCGTTGAAACATTATGTAAAGGTATCTTCCGTAATAGGGCCCCACTGTTACGTTCTAGAAGATAACTTGGAGCACTGGCACCTGTAACACTGGGGGTTCGTGGGTGCTGCTGGTCAACAACACCAAAAGAACTAACCTATTCCTAACAATGGGCTTTTTATTTCTTAGCCTACAGAGCATATGTTGGTTGTTCAGGAGAGGAATTTTTGCCCCGTTGTAAAGTATCTCCATTTTAACTCTTTATATATACTTGTTTGAGAGAATGGAAGCCTGCCTCTCTCTCTCACTCACTCCCTCTCTCTCACACTTTGAGTGTGAGTGCATGTAAAATTAAGAAGATTCTATGAAGTAGGTTTCCATTATTATTTTTTTCTGAAAGCCTTTAGTGTCATTTATTCTTTCCTGTATCCCCTCCTTTATCCTGCCCTCCCTTTCCCAACCAATTTAATCCTTTTTATCCTATTACCTTCTGTCCTTCATACCATTGTGTGTATACTGTGTATACATTTATACCATTGTGTATACCATTGTGAACCTGGAAGATTCAACCCTACTGCCTAATTTTCAGAGTGCTACAAGGTGCTATGTATGTATACTATTGAAGGAAAAGAAATAATCATGTCTTACCAGGCAAAATATAAAACCTGGCACCATTGTGGAAAAGGAACTGATGGCTAGATGGGTCATAGGCCTTAGGGGAGAACCTACTACTGTCATTCTCATACATGGACAGAGTCTTAATGTAACTTCTAGTGACCTCTCATTATACCCACAGATTGATTATATGGAGATGGTGAACAACATACAGAATTACCAGCCAAGTTACAGACAATAAGAGACTACAGAATGCTCAGTCCTGAATTGAACATATATACTGATCTCCCTCCTCCCAAGATCTGGGTATCATTATGGAAAGGCAAAAAGAACATGAGACAAAGGAGGTAGATAACAACAAGAAAGCACTGTTTTCTTGTACACAAAAAATTAGCTGCACATAGGCACTCACAGTGTATCAGAAAATATTTATGAAACCAGGGAGAGGGAAAATTGGTTTCCTCCAAGATTGTAGCCTCTAGTAATCTGACCACAGTCTAGCAAAAAGCCACAGAAGAACAATATGTTGGGTGTGTAAGGAAGAGTATCTGGGAGGAATTGGAAGGTGTTATAACCAAAGCACAATGTATAACATTCTCAAACTTCTAACAAAACTAGAGGCTATTATTTATGAGTTTTAATCCTTAAACTCTATTATTCTATACCATAACATCTAAGCCTGTATCTCATTATTTACCTTCTCCCTTTTTATTCTACTTCTTCACTGCTAAACCAGATGCCAAAAGTAGGAAATTAATAAAATACCTTAAACATTATAAATTGCTTAGTTTTTAGATAAAGTTCATAGTGAATACACCTTTGTCAACAGACTTTCTTGCTTTGTTCTTTGCTTTTCTCCTTATACATTTTGCAGATAAAATGCAAATAATTCACTACCTTGACATTATTTTCGATGAGAAGGGATAAAATTTTTAAAAACTGGCTATCTAAGAACTTATGATTCTAAAATAAATATATTTTACCTTTACAGCCCGAACACTGAATAAAAAAGTTGATAAGGTCAAGAAGTGCTATATCTCGGTCATGCTTGTATGATTCTATCCAGTCATCTACTACCGACTAGAGAGAATGAGAAAAAATAAAAAATCATTAGTTTTTACTGATGGTCTAAGAAACAATTAACTCTAATGACAGCCATAAAATTTGACATGATGTAATATCACATTAATTTTAAAATATTCATTTTAAAATTGAAAGTTTGATTTTAATTTTAATAGAATCAAATTTAATAAAATAACTGGCTGACAATATAAAATAACCACCTACCTTCTATTCTTTCATAATTATTTTTTAAAAAACTGGGCCAATAAGATCACTCCGTAGGTAATGGCCCTTGTTGCTCAGCTTAGAAACCTGAGTTCAATTCCCAAGAACAAAATAATATTAAGAGAGAACCAGTCCCAGCACACTCTTCACGAGTTGTATGATGGCCACCACAGTCAAGTGGTCATGATATACATATATGCTTGTGTGGCACATACATACACACACACAAGTACACACACACAAATTTTTAAATACTTAAAAATTTCAAAAACCAAAAACTAAGTTATGTCACCATTCTATGGAATCTATAATTATGTCATGGATACATTATAATATCCTAGAAAACATAATCACCCTTATATTTCTATATAAAAAAATTCCTTTTTACAAGTATCACACCAGTATTTTGTTTTTACCATGACGAAGGTAAGTGCTTTTGTATGTGTATATAAGCAAAATAAACAAACTTTTAAAAATCTAGAAATTTAAGCAACAAAAACTAAGTTATAATGTTCAGTTTAATTGTTTCTTTGTGACATTAATAATATTCTAGGGAATATATCATCCTAAGATTTTCTGTATAAAAAAATGCCTCTGGATGTTCAGGGCGGTATGACCATAGACATGGAATGAGGCTTTAGCTAGCTTCTGCCTCTGGTTGGTATGTGAACAACATCCCTCATGTAAGAACCTGGCTCTAGTATTTTCTGGTTGAATATCAGACCTGGAGGCATACATTTGAGATCTCTACCATAGGCCCTTTCCAGACCTTTTATCGTGAATTGTTAAAAGCTGCTTTTTCTTGCCAGGAATGTAGGCATGTATGTTTGGGGGGGTGATGATGCTACAAAGATGCTGACTGAGTTTTTCAGGTAGGCTCTCTAGTCCCAAGCATCATGATGTTGACTAGTCAGAGATTGACTGCACTGCCAAGAAAACCCTGCATCAGCCCAGATATGGTAAGAGGACCAAAGGGAGAGGGAAGAAACTGACTGGGAAAGAAGGCCCAGAAAAGTGAATGGCAGACACTGACTGAAGGGGTATTCTGCAATGTGCCCTGAGTGGCCTGGCTCTTGGCAGTAGTAGAAAGTGGAAAGCGGTGGGATGCTGTCAATACCTTGAGACTGATTAAGCCAAATTTATTTCTTAAGTGGTGGATATGGGGCTTCAGCATTGTCACATTTGAATACCAGTTATATTTTATTAAAGATAACTACTTTCCCCCACAAAAACAAATGCTGAACACTGTCTCTTCTCACCTGAATTTAAACAGATGACCAAGAAGCCTTGATACTGATCAGTGATGCCAGAGGCCAGACTAACACTCAAGATAAAAATAGCATTCTGGAGAGGGAATGTGCATGTTGGCATACTGCCTCAGACAAAGGCATATTGTAGTATTGGGTGTCACTGTTTTTACTTAACTGAAAACATATTAAATAGAGCTGCCTGCAAAAGTCCTTAATAGTGTAGTATGAATAGTTAGGCAAAGCCCAAGTGTTGTGATCCATTTGTCTCCAGCAAGTTAGGCATTTAAAGCATCGTCTGCCTGCCTTTATGACCTTGAATCAACCTATGAACCAGAATGAAGGGTTACTGTCAAAGAAATGATGGGGAATTTGGTATATGACGCTGACAGCATAACAAATATTTTCTTCTAACATTAAAAAAAAGTTTTTCTTGCTTGTGCATCAGCTGATTGAGTATTAAAGGGTTTGGGGAGCAAAAGCAAAAAAAAGTCACACTTCTTTCTTTGTTTAGTAAGATATTATAAATAAAATGAGTCAATTTAAATGCACAAAAGTGATCAACAGTATTTGAAAAGAATGACTTAGGGTGTATAAAGACAAGCAAAATTTGAATGGCACCTGTCACACAAATGCCAGAATGAATTACACTATATACAATATGTCATATGTTAATCAAGGATAAACTTTAAATTTAAATAGAAACAAAAATTGAAATTTTTAAAAAGAGGTAAAAGCCTGAATCAGTGAAGAGATAAAAAAATGTTTTTTCAATAGTGAGCCCTAATAAAGCAATGCTAATTATTTTTTTAGAAAGGTAAATTAAATGCTAAATATAAATTAGTTAGATAATTCACAGATCTGGAGAGGTAATAGTATCAGATGCCCAATACTCCTAAACTTATCTCACTGTAATTCCTACCAAAATTCCAGCTCATGTATTTGGAAATATTAAAGCTAATCCTGAAATTCATAACTACAAAGGAAACTAAATATCCAAATCAGTATTTTAAAAGGAAAATATCTGACTGGGGAGATACCTCAGTGGGAAAAACATCTGCCTCACAAGCTTATACCTATATGGTACATATACATACCATATATGGTACATATACTACTTAATTCAAATTGATCAGATAACTTTTTTCAAAAAGAAAAAAACTATAAAATCCTAGAAGAAAAATAAAGGGAGTAGCTCAAAAGTATAAACACAAGAAAATATTAATAAGTGAAAACTTCTTATATTTCAAAAGTTTCATCAAGAAAGTGAAAGGTAGTCCACAGAAAGGAATAAAATGTTTTTAAGTCACATATCTAACAAGGTATCTGTGCATAAAATATATAAAAAACTTTCACAATTATGTCATTTTTAAAAAGGCAAAGTGGAAGCTGGAGAGATGGCTCAGAGACTAAGAGTAATTACTGTTCTTCCAGAGGATCTGGGTTTGGTTCCCAGCACTCACAGTTACTCACCTGTAACTCTGGGGGATCCAATACCCTCTTCTAACCTTAGAGGGCAAAACATACATGCAGTGCACTTACATTCATGCAGACCATAGACACACAGAGACACACAGGGGAAGGGGGAGTGAGAAAGAGAGGAAGGGACATGAAAAGATGTCTAAATACAAAGAAAAAGTAAAGAAAAAAACAGAAAAAGATACCACTTCATGCCTACTAAATGGTTATAATTTTAAAAAGTACAGTAGCACACATTGGCAAAGCTGTAGAAAGATAAAACACTAAAACAATGCTAGCAAAAATATAAAATGGTAGTCATTTTGGAAAATCATTCGGCAACTACTCAAAAAGTTAAATATAAAGTAATATTATATATGTATTCTATGTTTATACAATAATATATATGACACTACAAATTAATACTCAGGCATATATTACTCTAGAGAAATTAAAACATATGTCTAATGAAACACTTGTACAGCACTGTTCAAAACAAGGAAGTACTGACAAAATAAATGTGTAAGAATGTAGGAATATATAACTAAACAGTGAATGTTCATATAATATAGCAAACCAGCCAAAAGGAATAGTCATAATACAGGCCACAACACAGATAAAACTTTTTATAGAGGTGCTTTAAATAACAGAAACTACTCATAAAGAGTCATATGTTATATGATTTCATTTCTACAAACTGTCCAGAAGAGGTGAAGATACACAAAGTAGATGAGTGGCAGCCTAGACCTTACAAAGTTATTGCTAGAGGACATGGACTATAAGGACCAGGAATCCTTCCTCCCTCTGCAAAGGTCCATGTGTTAAATGTGAAAGGCTTAGTCCTCAACTTGGACTTACTGGAAGGTGGTAGAAACTTTAACATCTGGGGTCCTAATGAGAACCTGAGGCAGTTGGAGGCATGTGCTCAAAGAAAATTACACACTACCTTTGTTTTCTGACTGCTGTAGGGTAAACAAGTTTATCCCAGGTTCTCCCCACCCTGATGTGACACATGATTATAGCCCCAAAGAGGAGGCCGGGGTGACAAATAACCAAACTGAAAACTCTGAAACTGAGTTCAAATAAACTTTTCCTCCTCTTATGTTAGTCATATTTATTATAGCAATGGGCCTACGTTTAAGTCATTTTCAATAAATTAAGAAAAGTATTGAAACATTTTCCCAAAATGATCAATATAAGAAAAGAATGAAAGAATACACCGTACACTGTAGTAGTTTAACCTGATTAAAAACTGTTCCCCAGTAAAAAGTGAGCCGGTCTATGCCTTCTTTCCATACAACAGAGTGTAGCAGTTATGTTGAAAACTAGGTCATAGGAAGCCACACAGCTGCACTAGTTTCTTGGAATGCTAGGGGATAAGATACTACTTAAGACTCTAAACTCAGACAATATACTGTAAAAAGCACAAGTCACATAGAAACATTATTTATAGGTAAAGCTCTGGCTAACTCCAACCTGTGAGTTATCAAAAACTATTTACCATGCCTGAGTAAAGAAGCTTTTAGATGATTAGGACAACTAATTCTGTTAATACCAGATATTTAATGTGTACCAACAAAAGTCATGGAGCAAAGACAAATTTTTCCAAAATAGCTCTGCATAAATTCTAAAAGCATTTCTATGGTTGGGTAGCACTATATTACCAAGAATAATGGTATACTAAACAATATAGTTACAAAAATGTCCAATAAAATTTAAAAAAAAAATCCCAGAATAATTCAAAGTATTATTAATAATACTTGAGATTCAAGGACAACTTACAATAGGAATGCAAGTCTTTCACAATTTAAAAAATGTAAAAAAAAGTAGGCTGTTACACTAAAAGTGGTTTAAAAATTCTATGGAGGTGAATGTTTGCTATATACCTCAAGCTGAGTTGGAATTCATTATGTAGCCCAACTTGGCTCGGATCAAAAGATCCTTCAGACATTTTCCCTCAAGGACTAGGATTACAAGTGTATACCATCACAAATAGGTAAATTTTCTTCTAATCAAATAGTACACTAAGAACATATTTAGAACTGAGCATAGGGCACAAGTCGACAAATATCAGCATTCACAAGACTAAAGCAAGATAGTCACTACTTCCAGGCCAGTCAAGCTACACATTGTCTCAAAGAAACAAAAGAGGGGGAATCAGAGCCAGATATGCATACATTACTATAATGTGATATTGTAAATGTGCTAATGGAATGTCAAGAGTAAGATAAGAATAAATGTTACACTGGAAAAGTGAAGACAGTACCTAAGAACGCTTTACAAAATAGTGACATTTAGAGGCTGAAGAGATGGATCAGAGGTTAAGAACACACAATGATCTAACAGAGGACTCTGAGTTTAATACTGAATGTCCACTCTGGCAGATCACAACTGCCTGTTGTTCCAGTTCCAAAGGGGCCAATGTCACTGTACCACCTGGGCACCTGCACTTAAGTGAACACACCCACATGCAAAAACACATAATTAAAAGTAAGCTTATAAAAGAATGAATTTTTATTCAGTCAGCCCTATTTGATTTGGAAGAAAGAAAAGGAACTATTCCAAGCACCTAGAGAAACATAAAGGCCTGAGCACTGTGGCTGAAAAATAGAAAGTATGCCATAAGGAAATCTGGGCTGAAACTTTCGAGTAAGGGAAAAACCCAGTTTCTAAAAAGCAGGTTTCCTTGATCAAATTTGTTTGGCCTCAGGAAAGTAACACAAGAGGAAAATACACATAACAACTTAGAGGTGGACAAGAGCTTTAGGGCAATACCTGGGGAGATAATTAGAAATGTCCCCTGGGGGCAGGCAGAAACAGTTTCTTCAGGTTTTTAATTTTCACTTTTTACTTATCTTTCTCATCTCATTGCTGGGGGTCAAACACAGGTCCCTGTGCAAGCTAACTAGTCTAAAAACATCTGATAACCTAAAATAGTCAACAAAAGCCCAAAAGACTAGAGAAAAACAGAAGCATTTACTTTGCAGTGACTGTAAGTTGAAATTTCTGGTAATTTGTATACCTCCTGTCACTGCATGTGATGTTGAGACCTTAGTCTTAAGAAAGTTTGGCAAGACTTTATAGGATGCTCTATCTATGAACCAAAAGGCCCTTCAGACATTAAAAATCTTACAGCACCTTGATCCCAGACTTTCTAGATTCCATAACTTTGAGAAACCAATTTCTGTTGTTTATATGCTATGTAGACCAGGTCATTTTGCAGCAATGCAAACGAACTAAAATACTGAAATTTACAAAAATAAAGGACACCAGACAAAAAGACTGGAGTTGTAGCTTAGTCAGCGGCAAATCATTTGCTTTAGCATGCAGAAAGTCCAGCACTGAGCAAAAAGAGTGTGTGTGTGTGTGTGTGTGTGTGTGTGTTTGTGTTAGTTAAGGTGTTCGACTAAACCTAAACTAAAAAAGAACAAAAATAAGAAAGTAATGAAATGGAATACAGTACAGCTGAGAGAAACACATCTCGTTTGATAAAACTAATGCAAAAGGAGATCTTTACAGAAATGGGTACTTTTTAAACTAATAGAATAACAAAAGAAAACAGTATATATGCAATGAATGACAACTTATCCCAACACAGCAGAAACTCAAATAATAATTTATAACATTAAACAACAAAACTTCTAAGTATTCAACATAACTACAGAAACATTAAACCGTGGAAGATAAATTAGAATGCTTTGAGTTTATATAAAGGCACAAATGGCTAAGTATTTCTATTTTTCATACAAAACTTTTTTACTAATCTCAACTTATTTTACATCTTAATTACATAGTCAAATACTTACATAATTATATAAGCAAATTACATAAGTTGATTAATAACATAAAACCCAAATAACTACTCAGAAAACTATCCTTGTACACCTAATATTGATTAGCATTAATTATATGAAGTTAATTCTCTTTAACACTAAATTAATATTTTTATAAAATATATATATTTCAGGTGTGTATGATGGCATATGTCTATATTCCTACCTATTAAGAAGGCTCAGATAGCAAGATTGCTTGAGCTTAAAATTTCAAGAGCATCGTAACAGAGACCCCATCTCAAAAAAACAACAAAAGATAGTATACGCTTAAGAATCAGTTAACTAAGTGGCTAGTAATATTAATTAGGTCACTCAACAAAGAATTCCATCTATGGTGGTTCTAATGAAATTGGCCTGATAGATTTCTGTATTTGAGTGTGTGCCTGAGTGTATGTCTATGACTGATGTGCATATAGTGACAGTACAGGTCAGAAAAGGTCTTCAGATCCCGACAGTGGAGCTACGGGTATTTGTGAATCAACATGTGGGTGTTGTGAATTGAACCAAGGTCCTCTGTGTGGTGGTTTTAATAAGAATGGCTACCATAGGCTCATAGATTCAAATGTTTGGTCACCAGGGAATGGCACTGTTAGGAGGTGTGGCCGCCTTGTAGGAGGAAGTATATCACCGGAGGTGGGTTTTGATGGTTTCAAATGTTCAAGTCAGGCTCAGTGTCTCTCTTCCTGCTGCCTTCAGATCCAGATGTGGAACTCTCAGCTAGCATGCCTGCCTGTGTGCCTCTCCACTCTCCCTGCCATGCGAATAATGAACTAAACCTCTGAGATCATAAGCAAGCCCCAATTAAATGTTTTCCTTTATAAGAGTTGCTATCTATGGTCACCGTGTCTCTTCACAGCAATAGAACATTGACTGAGACACTCGGGAAGAGTAGTAAATGCCCTTAAACACTAAGCATCTCTCCAACCAGCAAGACTTCATTTGCTAATTGCAGCTATATAAATCCTGGAGAACACGAACCTCCATAGCCAAACCCAATACCATATTTTGTTACCATTTAATTTTTTGTCTCATGTCATTAAAACTTAGAAAATGTAATAGAAAATGACTCAAGACACAGCTTTGTGTTGAGGTTGTAATTGAATGGTAGAGGACTTGCCTGGTACATACAAGACCTTGAATTCAAACACCCAAACACACACATATAGACACACACAAAGAAACAGAGGCCTAGAGATGTAGTGATTAGAATACTTGCCTTGAATAGGTTTGAGTCTAGGTTTGAGTCCCAACAACCTCCCCAACGATAGGTATTATAAATATATTCATAGTTTGGAATTTATTAAAACACAATCAGAAAAATAAAGGAAGGGCCAGTGAAATAGTTAAGTGAGTAAAAGTGCTTGCCATGGAAGCCTAAGAGGCTGAGTCTAATCTCTGAAACTCACAGCAGAGAGAGAACCAACTGCTTGCTGAAAGCTCTCCTCTGACTTCCATACCAACAGTCGCACAAGCATGCCATACTTAGACACAACAATAACAAGTAAAATTAAAAAGAGGGTCAGCAAGATGCTTCAGTGAGTAGAGGCACTTGCTAAGAAAGTCTGGCCATGTTGAGTTTGCTCTTCCAAGTCCCCATAAAGATGAAAGGAAAAGAGTGAGATCATCAAGTTCTAAACTTCACATACCCACCATGGAGCACATGCATGCACAGAAATGGCAACACACATGACACAGGAGGCTTGGAGAAGGATACACACAAGAAATAATTAAAGAAAAGAAAAAACAGGGCAGCACTTTATATGTTACTAGAGTTTAAAAATGCACAAATATACTTCAAAGAATATCATAACTGTTACCTGCATAGCGCTCTTGCCCATTTTAACAACTTCAAACAACATCATGTTTTCCACTCCATTCTGTTGATGATGACCATTCATTCGGTTTGGACCAGAAGGAGGTTTTCCTCCTCCATTTCCACTTTTACTTTTTTCTGCTGGACCCTTTTTGCCTTTTTTACAAGTCTGCACAAAAAAAAGCTGATTAACTTATATCACTCTCACTATCCTTGAGAACTAAAAACAAAAATACCAAGAAAGCTGTTGATTAAGTTTTAACTTGATATATAGAAGAATGTCATTCAAATATTCAAATACAAGAAAGTTACAAACATGACAGTTAAGACCTCTTTGTTTTCCATGAAGCTCACATTAAGTTTTAATTTTGTTTATTTACCTACTTTATGTCTTTGAGTGTTTTTTGTGCATGGAGCCTATGAAGATCATAAGAGAGCTTCAGATCCTCTGAGACTGGAGTTAGTTATGTGCCACCATGTGGGTGCTGGGAGTTGAAACAGGGTCTTTGTAAGAGTTCTTACTGCTGAGTCAACTCTCCAGCCCAGAAGCTCATATTATCTTACAGCAGATCATAGTCTTTGATGACAAACTACAGGTTGAAATTTCTACTCCTATTTGGTTGAGTGATTTTGGACAAGTTACTTATCCACACATTACTCCACATCTGACATGGTGGCACATGTTTAGAATTCCAGCAGTCAAGGGACTGAAACAGGAAGACTGAAACAAATTCAAGGTCAACCTGGGCTATATGAGGCCTTGCTGTGAAAGAGGAGAAAGCAAAGGAAGGAGTATGAGGGGAGAAGAGGAATAAGAAAGAAAACTAAAAGGAAAAGAGAAACATTTTCTAGTTTGTAAGGCAGAAGATAAAAACTATGACTACCGCACAGGGTTGCTGTGATGATGAAAACAGAAAATATTTATTACAAATATACTAAGCACATAATAAAGTAAAACAATTGCTATTATCACTTCTGTTTGAGAAGAAATTCAGTAAATGTTACTTAGATCTAAATCAATAGAATTAAATCTACTGAATTTGATTTAATTTTGAAAAACAATGCCATATCACAGCATTTAAAGTACTCAAAATATAGACAAAGTTTGAAAAAACACCACAGAAATAAAAAACATCTCTTCAAGTTTTATCTATCATTCTGTATTAGGGTACAGAATAGAGTAGGTAGCTAGAACAACCTTCTGTAAAGTAATTCCGACTTAGTTCAACAACTTAACATAATTCCTGCTGCCAGCTTTATAATTCACTGCAATATTCTTTTAATTTTCAACTTTATTTTATGTACAAGTATTTTTCTCACACATATGGATGTGTGCCCACAGAGGCCAGAAGAGGTTAGTGAACTCCTCAAACTATTACAGGCAGTCGTGAGCCACCATGTAGATTCCAAGAATCAAACACGGGTCCTCTCCAAGAACAGCCAATGCTGTTAACCCACAGAGTCATCTCTACAATCTCATCATTATAGTCTCAAACAAGTTTATAGAGAGTGTAAATAAATAAAGCTATGAAATTCGTTTTATCACTGTGTAAAAATGAAGTTCACTTATAAGGAAGCTGTCAGTATTGGGAGTAGGAGTTTCCTGAATCAGAAAAAGGTTCCCTATATAGAGTCACAGAAATGGATCATAAGGTAAAATACTTGTTGCCAAGCCTGATGACCTGAGTTCAATCCCCAGGATCCAAATAGCAGGAATGAACAACTCCCATGAATTGTCCTCTGACTTCTACACATTCGTACGTACATACATACATACGTAAGTATGTGCATGAAAAAAGGTAAAAGCTCATTGCATAACTTATGCAAAATACTCCCACAACTTTTACACCTTGTTAAAGAAAAAGAGCCATCCCTACTACATTGTCTTTTTATTGATTGAAAATTTCATACATATAGGTTTTATTCAAATTCCCTCTAACTCCCTACCCTTTAGTGCTCCCTCTATTCCCCCAACCACTTTTCCTTCCTAATTACATCTGTTCTCTATTTTTCTTAACCCCTGGAGTTGACTTAGTGCTGCCAGAATGTATATGGTTACAGGAAAATATACTTGAACATGGATAGTCTTTCAGGAGCTGAATCCCTATAGAAACCTGATTCTCCCTTTCCCAGTAGCCATCAATTGCCAATAGCGCCACAGATAAGATCGGAACATCATAGCCCCCTTCTCCATCCACACTGGCTTGATCTTGCACAGGTCTTTTGCATGCTACCAGGGGATAAAAGTAATCAACAATTTTACCCTAACTCATTTTTTTAAGTATATGAGCATTTTGTCTGCATGTATGTCTGTGCACCATGTGTGTGCCTGGTACCTAGGGAGACCCAAAGAGAGTGTCAGAACCCCTGCACCTAAATCACTATGCGGATACTAGGGAATCAAAGCTTGGTCCTTTGCAAAAGCAGCAAGCACGAGTTCTTAACGGCTGACAATCTTTCCAGTCTCTCTAATTTACTTTTAAAGTGTCAGTGCCAAAAATCAAATCTTTCAAGGAAATATTTTCAGACCCTTGCATTTCATGACTTCAGGATCCCTTTTAGAGATATACATTCCTGTGATCTAGAAAGCAAGTGTCTGTCAACCTTCTATAAAGTTACAGTAAATATCTTTGGCTTTGTGAGTGACTGCTCTACTTTGTTTCTATTTCTGTGATAAAATACTTAGGAGAGGAAGGTTTTACTTGGCTTACAATTCCAGGTCAAAGCCCATCATTTCAGGGACATCAGGACAGAAACTCAAGTAATCACACCCCACAGTTAAGAGCAAATAAAATTAACACATCCTTGCTTTGTCTCAGCTGGCTTTCTCTTTACTCACTTCGGTTATAGTAGTGCCCACAATCGCTGAGGTTTCCCTACATCATTTAACAATCAAGAAAATTCCACCAGACATGCCATAGGCCAACTTATCTAATTCATTATAGACTCTTTCCTCAAGTAATTTGAAAAATTATCAAGTTGACAGCTAAATCTAACCAACATAGTCACATACTATATATTCTTTATTTTTATAAGACATTAAAAATAAAAGTAATATTCTTATGTGAGGGACAGTCTAAAAGCAAACCATTTCTATAATTTTTTGGTTTGTTGTGCTTTTCTTTTTGGTGTTTTGTGGTAATGGGGATGCATTCAGGGACTCATCCATGCAAGGCAAGCAATTATTAGTGAGGTACATTTCTAGTCCTTTTGATTATTAATTTGAGACAATTTTGCTAAATTATTTTTTAGGCTGGCTTGAAGTAAACAGCCCATCCTGGAATGAAAATGCAATCCACCTGCTTTAGCCTCCTAAGTAACTGAGATTAGAGGCATATGTTACCACACCTAGCAAAAACCACACTATGCTTAATAATTTTTTCAATACGTAACTTTCATAATATTTTGAGATGTTACCTGTTAGCTAATTTTGCTAAAGGAATCAATCTTTGTGAGCCTAAATAATTAATTCATAATTGTAAAATGAAATGCTTTTGCACAAAGTAAAAGAATCTCAGATAAGGCTAAAAACCGAGTATATTAAAAATATTTATTAAAAGTTAACATTAACACAGAGCCATATAATTTTAAATTGTGTATCATGTGTGGTAATATAGTTGGTCAGTATGAAAAGTTAGTACAATTAAAATACTTCAATCCATCTGCTGTGCTTGAGGAAAACGTGGTAAAATAAGGAAAATGCAGAAAAAGTACAGATTGGTATAGTTACATACACTTGTAATCTCAACACTTGAAAAGGCAGATCAGAGGCCAGCCTTGGCTGCAAAAGCAAGTTCAAGGTACATGACACTAAGACTCTGTCTCCAAGAAAGATGGGACATGGGCAGAAGAGGAGGAAGAAGAAAAAATAAAAGACATTTGGTGGTAGAATCATAGTAAAAAAAAATAATGGATTCAGATCATTTAACCATTGACTGTCTCTAGATATCAATTTCTATCTATAAAATATGCAAGTTTTATATTCAAGACTTTCTTTTTAAATTATAGGCAGATCTGTGAGTGGGTAATTAACATGGGTGAAGAGAAGGTGCCTGCTGAGGCTAGAGGGACCATATTCCCCTGAGACAGATTTACAGGCAGCTATGTATCACAGGATATTGATTCTGGGAATCAAACTGATGTCCTTCAGAAAAGAAATACACAGTTGTAACAGATGAACCACCTCTCCAGGCTCAGGTTTTGTAATTTGATTTGATATTAAATTACGTTATTATATTATAATTATACTCATGTATACATATATACTAATTGTTACCACAGCACATAAAACATAAACAGAATAATGTTAAAATGTAGTTGCTTTTATTATTACAAAAAATCCTTGATCTGGCCACTAACACTTCACCTTTAGCACTGGCTCTGAAAAGTTAAATAAGCTATATCACAAAAAGAAAAACTTTAGAGGGGCTTAGGCTATAACACAACAACAGACAGAATGTTCAATATATGTGAGAGCCCTTGACTCAATCCCTAGCACTACCAAACACAAGGTAAAACAAAACTCAGAAAAGTATTTACTGTATTGAGATGCTATGAGGATGGACCCTAATCTGAACATATAAATGAAATCATAAACAAAAGTAGACCAGAGAAAACTGTTTAATAATAATCATGGGCTGGAGAGATGGCTCAGCGGTTGAGAGCACTGACTGTTCTTCCAGAGGTCCTGAGTTCAATTCCCAGCAACCACATTGTGGCTCACTACCATCTATAATGAGATCTGGTGCCCTCTTCTGGGGTGTAGGTATGCATTCAGGCAGAACACTGTACATAATAAATAAATAAATAATAAAAAATAATCATATGCTGCTCACTAGAATTACAAATGTTTGTTTTCAACATTTACAAGTTCCAGTTTCCATTCACATCCTTGTGTTTCTGTTTTAAATTTCTATTTTTTAAGGAACTAAGCATAAAAAATGGTAACAAATTAATTATGGGCATTGTAAGAAATATTCCAAGGTCTTGTTAAATAATTTATGTTCCATGTATAAAATGTGATGTTATGAAATCACTAAACATTACAGTTATATTCATTGATAAAAGTTGTTGAAGATTCTCATTGCATTTGGGGTACACATTTAAAGTAGTTTGCATGGTATGGTTCCATTTAAATCAAATTCCATATGGAATACACACACACACACACACACACACACACACACACACACACACAC
>LOJH01005172.1:0-19157 GCA_001685095.1 Ellobius talpinus | reverse complement strand
CACACACACACACCAGATCCAAACCCCAGCTTTACCACAAGCCCCTCTGGCCTCCTGCACACCTCTCTAGAATGGAGCTGACACCATCCGTCCACCCAAGGATTCTCTGGTGCTATCACATGGACTCAGCTCAAAGGCCATCCTGGGCACAGCTGGCTCTCTGTAGACACCACGACTTGGTACAGCATCAGCATGACAGTGACCATGAAGGAAACCATTTCCTGAACAGCCCATGCTGATGACCACGACGTCAATGTGACAGGAACTGTGGAGGAACCCCTCCTAGCCTGTCGTCCACGCTAATGACCTCACGGGCCGGGAGAAGAGCTTGGCAGTGAGCATTCTCACTTACTCCAGCTCTCAGAGCTCCCCAGCGAGCTTCGTGCGGGAAGTCCCAGTGTCCCTCCTCTCCCGCCTCTGTAGTCGTGATGGACTCCTCAGCTTGGGCTCCCTGAAGCTGAGACCCTTCTCCAGCCTTTGTAGTGGTAATGGACTCAGTCAGACCCTGCTCCCAGGCAGTGGACTCCCCACACCAAGCTGCCCATCCTTGGGCACTGATGATGACACACTGCCAGAGGCTCCAGCTCTCCATGGCCGTGCAATTAAGCCTAACAAGGCACAAGGTACTCTCTGGGGGGCACACAGAGATGCCCACAGTAATTGGTAACAGGCTTCAGGCTCCCCGGTTACTGGGGATTATGTACCCNTGCTCATGCATAAGTCATAAGCTCTGTTGATGGAGCTGAGCTCTCCGGAGCGAGGCACAGTGAGGCTGATTCCATCTCTGGCTTGGAGAGGGTGACAGAGCTTCCTTTAGGCTGTGAGGCACCTGCTGGCCCACACTTCCTCCCCACATCTATGGCTGCAATCAGAGCCACACACTCAGGGAACAGCAAGGACGTGCATCTCATGGTATGTTTAGCTCCCCATCACTGAACCCTGGGCAGAGAGAGTGCATGCAAACAGAATCACTGGCCCTCTACTGAGAGAGCCAATGGACAGAAGCATGTGCTCTGCTTGGGTAATGTGGCTGCCTTTTCCACAGTGTGATGTTGTCTGCGTACATGTGTGTTAACTCATGTTCTCAGGAACGCCTTCTCTGCTTCAAGTTCTGTGACAGACACTTTCATCATTCTGTCCCATATCCCTCAAAGGGGTCCACAGCGCAAGGCATTCAGTCTCGAGATGGTCAGTGATACACCCAAGGACACACACCGGGTCTCCTCTCTACAGTTGGAAGGGCTTGCTTGGGCTGAGTGGAGGAAGTCCTCCTGCCTCCTGACTTCACCCCTGCACTGACCAATGGCAATGACAGCTCCCTTGGGATGTGAATCAGCAGGCACACAGCATCACCAGAACAGCTGAGGAAAATTGTTCCCTAGGTTTGTTAAGCCACTCCTTTCTTGAGACGTCTCTCTGGTGCTGCGCCAAGGCTCCCTATGTGCAGATTCTCTGCTGCATCACCTGGGCTTTAGGGACACAAGACCCTAACAGAAATGTCCATTTCCAATAAGCAGGAGTGGTGGTGTTTACATAGAGACATGAGCAGGCCTTTGAGAAACCAGTGGGCAGACACCAACCCTCAAACCATGGGCTCTGTGTGAGATGGGCTAGCCAGCCTGAGCTCTGGACAGGGCAGCTCTTAGGGTTGTCCCTCCTGTGCCCATGCTGGATTGACAGAAGCACCTTCTCCACAATCCTAAGGGTGGGCCCAGAAAGCACCAGGGGGCCTCATTAACCCTGCCATGAGGCCTGGGGCACCTAGTAGCTCTGCAGCCCCAGGCCAGGAGCAATTCTTAGGAAGAAAGGACTGGAGTCCATCACACCAAGAGCAGCGCCAGAAGCCGGGCCACCCGGCATCCAGAGCCACCCAGCATCTCCGACTTACACACTGGCTCCTGAACACCTAATCTCTTAGTGCTGAGTCATTGACTACCATGGCAGGAAGTCTACATCTCCCAGAGTCTGTAAGGGGCATTTCTCCAAGTCATGGTTCATGATAACTCCTCATTTAAGAGAAAGAAGAAAATAAAAACTGAAAAGACATGGCAGCCTTCGCAGCCCTGAACTTTGATGAAAACTCAGTGAAGCATATTCAAAATCTTGCTCCTATATATGAGATGTATTTCACATCCTAATGTGTTCTACAATGAGATGGCAGAAAATCCTGTATACTGGGAAAATAAGATAACTAAAGTTTCTCTACTTAGATAAACTAAAAAATTTATCTATAAGGCAGGGGAGGAGGAAGGGACAGAGGGGACAGAGACTGAGGAGATGGCTGAGGGGTAAAAGGCATGCTGTACACAGCACTCCCCAGCGCCCACGTAGAAGCTGGGAGTGCGGTGTGTGCCTGTAATCTCAGTGCCGGTGCTGGGGTAGAAACAGGAGGAGCTAGGAAAACAGCGAGCTCCTGGTTCAGTGAGACATCATCTCAAGAAAGCAAGAGAGAAAGACAGCAGCGTCAACTTCCAACCTCCACATATGCACATGCGCCTCCTCCCCAGTACACACACAAAAGAGTTCAATTTTCACCTATACCAATGGACTGAATTGTATGACCATGTCAAATACACTAAAAAGGTCAATTAAATCAGGGCTGACCTTCCCAGAGGAAGATGGAAATCACCTCCTGCCCCAAGAATCCCATTGCAGGGTGAGTTTCTCTGGAACCACCTAGAAGGGGTCCTGTTAACGTCAACAAAGGTGCATGATCTATCCCGCACACTTCACAGGTTTAACCTTCAACGCAGAGAAAATCAGAGCGCTGGCAGAGAACTAACCACTCCACACTCAGAGGCTGGAGACTGGAAGCCTCAGAGCAACCAGCCTCAGGGATACACCTCAAAAATCTTTCTACTTCTCACCCTATATTCGAGTGTTTCACATTTCCTTATTTATCGTGCATGTGTGTGCTTGCCAGCCATGACACGTGTGTGGGGGTCCACGGAAACTCTGGTGAACCAATTCTCTCCTACCCTGTGGGTCCGGGGATTGACCCAGGCTGTCCTCCTTACTGGCAAGCACCGTTAGCGGCTGAGCCTCTCAGAACTATGCATGTGTCTTAAATGATCTGTGCTCTTCTGTGGCCTTGCCCACTTGGTGACTACTCTCTGGGTCTCGTCCTCTGGGTCCGTGGCTGTAGAGAAGATGTGTGTGGGCACTGGGTCACTGGCTTGGGAGGCCTGATTCTGTAAAGAACCCCTCCTACTGTGGGCCTGCTGAGAGTCAGGGCAGCCTTGCCCTGCAGTGAGCTAGTGAAGCCATAGTAATACCTTTCACTCTAGAGAGCAGGGTGGAGGCTAAGCTTGCTGTTCCTGGGTGTGATGATTCTGGGGGCCTGGAAGCCAGGCCCAGACCTCAGTGACTCCTGTGCCCGCCTGCAGGGAAGCATGGGGATGGTAGGGGGTCGGGGCTGGGGAGTAAGCAGCTCTCATGTGGGGCAGGGTGAGCCCTGCTGTCCTGAGGCTGGGGTTCCTTTTAAGACTATTGTTGTTGTGTGTATAATATATGTGTGTGAATGCACGCCCCAGGGCACACATGTGGAGGTCAGAGACGTCTTTGTGGTGTAGGCTCTCTCCATCTTCCCATGGGCCCAGGGACCAAGCTCAGACTGCCAGCCAGGCATGGTGGGCACTTGAGCTGCAGCTCTCTGTGGTCTGAGGCTGGGGCTCCCCAGGATCCTCGCGGTGCGCCTGTTTCCTGCTTGGGGTGGGCTACAGTCTCCTCAATCATGAATACTCTCTCAGGCCAATGCTATTTTCTAGAAACTTCTCAACCTGGGTTTCGATAACGGGTGTTTTCCTGTTACCAGTGACCCTGTGCATTCGGCCTCATTTATACAACTATCTTGAGCATTCTGTAAAGCGTGTTTATGTGCGTGGGGATACGTATGTATATGCCGCTCTACATGTGTGTGACGAGATACAGAGGGCTGGGGGTCAGCCACACCCTCATTCCCCCCCTTCCCTTCCTAGGCTCCTCAAGCTAGCTGAGTGTTCTTTTCGTTTCCTTTTGGTGTTTCAATTTGTTAAAACAACAACAACAACAAAAAACCCACGTCATAAAACCTACCATCTTAGTATACAACTTAAGTGTTCAGAAAATCCATGGAGTCGCCACTGTCTCCACAGTCAACTGCAGAGGACTCCCATCATTTCAGAAGGAAATACACTCCTATTGGCCAGCACAATGCGCTGCCTGCCCTCCGCGCCCCCTAGCAATGCCAATCCCTTTCTGTAGCTTTGGAGAGTGGTCTGGTCATTATCTGTCCTAGATCTAAAGACTCACATGGGCAGACTTCTGTGTTTTACTATAATCCATCTATAAAAGTGAGGCCACATGTCACCACCTCATTTCTTCTGATGGCTAATATTCTATCACAGGGACATATCACACTGTATATACCCATTCGTCAACTAATTTTTGTTGTTCCTTCTTTTGGTTCTTGTGAACAATGCTTTTTGGAACTTAATAAAGAGAATGCCTGTTTACTACATAACGAAAGGTGCTTCTACAAAAACTTTGAGAAATGTAATTTTGTAAGTCCAACTTTTCAGTAATTCAGACTGATATTCCTCTTACACCTCTGAAGTGTGCAACATCGGTACATCCTTCAAGTCCACCTGGGACCTCTGAATGTCTAGGGAGAAGGAGCTAAGGAGAAAGCCATGTGTTAGCCAACAGTCCACAGGAAATCCAACTGTCTCTCCATGTGCTGAGGCCACAATGGCATTTGTGAGCAGTCTCTCGGGCATCACAACAGGAGGCCCAGCTTCTAAGAACATCATCTGAGAACATGCTTCTCTCACTTACACACGGCAGTCAGGACTCAATACTCTCTACGGCGGATTAAAAACTGCCCAGGTTGTAAAGAGAATTAAAAGATCCATTCTGCTGCCTGCTCATAGACTGGAGCCCCTAGAAAGGTATTGTCTCCATTACATTTTCATCAGAGACCAGCAAAGGGAAGTGCAGCCTGTTGTTACCGTGCTGGGGAGGTAATGACTTTCAGGTTGCTAAGCAACACCACAATGTTAAAGGCCCAAGTATCTGTGATCTCTAGAGACACTCAAATTTCATTAAAACCTGCTCATACCCACTGCACAAAAGAGCTGTTAGGAGTTCATAACCAGGCTAGGGTTCTGGACATAATAGTGATTTCTTTTTAAGTGGCATCAGAACTTCTATGGTTCTTAAAAAGCAAATATTCCGGAGCTGTGATTAATACAATCTATAGCGTTTCTAGCACCTGTTCCTAGAAAGACAGCAAGTATGATTGGCTTGTAGTAAATAAGATGGTTAGTGTCCTGAATAAAACCTATATTGGGTGGGAATTCGAGAGCCTCTCTGAAGCAGGGATAAACACACTCCATGTACAAATCAGAGCGAGAGGCATGGGTGATGTGAAGTGAGAGCCGCCACTGCTTCAAGGCGGAGTTGACAATGGCAGGCCTTTCAGCCATGAGAAAAGCCACAATGCCAGGGGACACAAACCCTGGACACCCTGGAAATGGGCCCTTTAGGGAGACATTTGCAGGAACTAATCCCCGAGGCAGGGAAGCTTTGATAAGGCCCTGACAAAAACTCTGTGTCACCCCTGGGATGCTGGGCCTGGATTTCTGACTTGATCTGTGTGTAGCCCAAGTCCTTCAGCTGTGAGTCGTGATCCCACGTGGAGCTGTGAGTCGTGATCCCACGCGGAGCTGTGGAACTGAAGGTGAGGGTCAGGGGACGCTGCTGAGAGAGCATGATTCCACACTCGTTCAAACCAGTGCCTCAGCTGGGAAAAGCCGGACACAAGCAACGTTATGAGTGCTCAACAGGCCATATTACAAAATGTAAATATATTTGTGTGTACAAAACATATATGCCTGCAATAACAATTAGTGAAAAAGAGGCCAAGGATTTGAAGGAGAGTGAGGAGGGGGCTATCTGGGAGGGCTTGGAGGAAGAGAAAGGAGAAATATTGTAAATTCAATGGAGGTATTTGCAGTGATGCCCATGCCGCATGGCTCAGTGCTACTGAAGCCTTGGTTGTGAATGCACAACGTCCCTGTGTGAATCACACAGCACTGAGAGATGCGTGGAGCCTGGGTTCAGTCACGGCAAACCCAGTTCAGCATGTGAGAATCAAACTGGTCGACCTCTGGATTGTATTACATTAGAATACCTGGTTGTAAAAGTTGCTGCTTGAGTTTCATATACAATTGTTTAATCAACTCTTGCTTGAGATTAGAACAGAATTTCTGAAATGACCCCAAACGTGTATCTGTCTCGGTGTAACATATATGCAAAGAGGTATGTTTGGCTTGACAACAACAAAACCAAAGTTCAGATGGAGCCTGACATGTAAAAATGCTCCCAGTCCTGCAGTCACATTCAGCTGAGATTTAATCCATCCAAAAGTAAAGGTGCTCATCCATCTTAGTATGCAAATACACTGCCGTCTTTAATAAATGGTAAACTTACGTGTATGGCAAATAATAGTTTTAAAATCGATCTCTTTGTGATTTATTATCAGTAAGTGTTATACCTATATACCCAGGGCTACATGGAAAATTCTCACTTGTACAGGAGGAGTCCCAGGCAGGTTTACACATACTTGTGCATGAGCGCGCGTGCGCGCACACACACACAGTCTCCAGAACATGTCCTCCTCTGATAGCTAAGAATTCTAGGCTTATAGCTCCTTCCTTTTGTTCATTGAAAAAGATACAAGCAACTCATTCAGGGACTTCCCAAGGTAATTTGCAGCCTTTGGCAATCACTGGCAGGAAGATCTGCCCCGCACATCCATGACCAGCGTGTGTGGAACCCAGGGAGGGTCCCCAGAGCCTTCCACCAAAACTGCGGGAGAAGCTTCTTGACTCCTACCACACTCACACTAACTTGGGTAAGTGATATTGCTCTTAACAGTTTCCTGGGCTCACAGGGACCCACCATGGATCATACTGACCCATCCTTGGTGGTGCATATCTTTAACCCCAGCACTCAGGAGGCAGAGAAGGTGGATCTCTGTGAGTTCAAGGCCAGCCTGGTTTACATAGTGAGTTCCAGGACAGCCAGGACTATGTGGAGAGACCCTATCTCAAAAAGGGAAGGGAAGGAGGGAGAGGGAGGAGGGAGGGAGGGAGGGAGGGAGGGGGAGAGAGAGAGAACCTTGAGACAATTAAGTCAGAAGGGAGAGACCTCATTTTATCTTGCTATGTCTCCAACAATATTTCTTTCCTTTTGTGGTGAAAATTAGGTCCATTCTGAGTGCTGAGTTCTGCAACTCCACCTAGTTATAAAGCAGAACAGGTGGCTGATCCCAAACCTGCAGGCTCAGAACACCCACACACTATCTGCTCTGGAAAGCTGCCACATGAAGCTGTCGTCTGCGGTGCCTGAGTCACACTCACAGGGCCCACATGCTGGACACATCTGCAAGGGCTTGGTCGTGGGACACATGTCCCCAGAACAGGTCTGTCCTCGTGTGGGTGGAAGGCAGCTGGTGACCAACGTCAGAACTTAGATAGGAATGACGGTGGGCACTTGCCACATTCTACATGGTTCAGGGACTTGACCTGACTCAGGCATCGAGGGAAGGAAGAAAGAAAAACAAATCCGTGATAGGTGGGCAGTGTTCACTCTGACGGAACAGCACCAACTAGACGGCAACCCACAACCTCGACACGTCATCACGCACACCTCCAGAGAACGTGTCAGCCGGCGCAGGCTGCTTTCATCTCAGAGCAGAAACCTGGGATGGCTAGGTTTTGTGCATACTGGTTAATCGTTCCTGAACACTTGTCCTTAGACCAGGTGTTGCAGGACCTCTAAGCCCCATCTGGAGGGAGGCTTTGCCAGTTCCCGTAGGCTCAAGGCATTAGTGTCTTTGACAAGCCCATGCCAATGTCAACAGTACACATTCATCCAGGGCTTCGTGGGCCCCACAGGCACAGGGCAGAGATGGTTCAAGGAATGGATGCATGTGAGACAACCTAATCTCATTACCTTCAGTCACCCCGCGACACGCCTGCCAGAACAACCCACTCCACACCTGACGCCTTCACTGCCCCTGGGCACATGGGCCTGACAGGAGTCACCTTCTCACGGAGTAGTCAGCAGCCTTTTCAGACGGTCCTAGGCCCCGAACAGGTTGGTGGTACTGCATAAGCCGTCATCATTTTGAGTTTTGGAGTGAGCTAGCTTCAGTTAGACATGGAGGCTTATCCTGCAACCCTCCTAGTGACACTGTGAGCGGCACATAGGCTTGGGAGGGGCTTGAGGGACGCCCAGCACAGTTTCACAGCAAATGCACAAAGTAGAATCAAAAGCCTCCCGATTTCCTGGTACACGAAGGCAGGTAACTAGGTCTTCAGGCTCCATAGGCTCCGCGTGGTTTTCTGAACGCACTAAACGTGGACAGAGGAAGGGCGAGGACCTGAGGACACATTCAAGTCCATCAGCAGAAATTAAACAGCCTGCTTCTTAGTGAAAATTATGGATTCAGAGAGATACTACTCCAAGATTGGGACCCTATGCAGAAATGCCGGGATATTTCTTCCAATGACCACACATCCACCCAAACCCGCTAGTGACAGCCTCAGTAGTCCAGTCGTGATGGACTCATTCTAGGGCCATCTGTACCTCAGGACATTAAAAGATATGGAACCATGTCCCTGTCTCCTGGCCAGCACGTGCAGCTAATGACTTTGTTTGACCTTGTTTGCGGCAGACCCTTGAGGGAAGGTCTTCACCACAGCACGAGGAACTGTATTAAAGGGTCACAGCATTAGGAAGGTTGAGAACCAGTGCTCTAGATCAATGCTCCGCTCAGTCTACTTGAATGGTAGCCCACGGGACTCAAGTGAGTATGAGAAGAGCTCCTGTTCGGACCTCTGCTGCTCTCCCGCTCCCAGCTGAGAACAGCCCATACGCTCGCTGAACCTTACATTCTAGCCTATAAAACCTGGACAGTCCTGGGCGTGGTTCCCTGAAACTATTAAAGGTACAGACAAGACCGTGTTGAATGGCTGTTTATGGAGGACACACTACAACTCACACCGGCCACAGCACAGAGCAAGTCCACGTCACCACCCTGAAGCAAGAGTAAGGGGAAGGTGACTACCACAGGCCTAAGGGTAGGGAAGAGCAGGGCAGAGGAGGAGACGCTGAGCAGGCCCAACAGTGTGTGCTGCTGTCCCAGGGCTCCTCAGGTGCCGGCCTTCACAGCAGAGCAAGCACCAAGTCTTTCTCCAAGAGTACTGAAGCACAACCCTATGAGTGGGGCCTGGGAATGACCCGTCCACAGGGCCACCTAGCGGATATCCTGAATATCAGATATTTACATTACAATTCAGAACTGTAGCAAAATTACAGCCATGAAGTAGCAATGAAAATAATTTTATGGCTGGGGGTCATCACAGCATGAGAAACCGTATTAAAGGGTCACAGCACTATTGAGGGCTAAGAACCACTTCTTTAAAGAGACACAGCTGAATACTTAAAAAAATAAGGATAGAGAAATAGAAAAAAATAGACAGAAGGGGGCATTTCCCCTCAGAACACAATCCTGGGCAACAGAATTTACATTTCCCGACTGTCATAAAACTCAAACATACGACAGCACCACACGTAAGCCAAACAGAATTAACATGCTGCTGATGGGTACATGTCTGTACTGAGCCCCAGGGTGTGGTGGACCAGGGAGGGCCATCTTTGTTTCTGGGGACCCGTACAGACCCAAGCTGAGGGTCATGCAGTGTAACAGCGCCCAGCCTGTGCTTTTTAACATGGCAAAGGACAGGCTGTGCAAGTCCAGGTTAACATACAACATGCCAGACGGTAGCTCAGGCTAGGAAAATACAACGCGTCAGACGGTAGCTCAGGCTAGGAAAATACAACACGCTGAATGGTAGCTCAGGCAAGGAAAATACAGCACGCTGAATGGTAGCTCAGGCTAGGAAAATACAACACGCTGAATGGTAGCTCAGGCTAGGAAAAAGCCATTCACGTTACAAACTGGGGCAGTTTGCAGAAGGAGAATACATGTGGCAGAGGTGTAAAAGAATCGAACCAATGTTAAATTCCTAATCAGCCAGAGAATTCTCTCTCTCTCCCTCCCTCCCTCCCTCCCTCCCTTCCTCTCTCCCTCCCTCCTTCATTTCTCTTACACTTCTCCCATGGTCCAGAAACAATGTAACACATATAGACAATGGTCAATGACAGCCATGGATGACAGCACGGGAGGCAAATGGGAGGCCATGATTGGCCGACTCACCATCCTCCTGAGGATCCTCAGCAGAAGCTTCTGGTCCTTCGGGTCCTCCTTGGTCACCAGGAGGTTGGCAAAGGTCTCCAGGTTTTCTGAGGACAGGCTGTCGGGGTTCTCTCCTCCATACAGCTGCACTAGGATGGACAGGCACTTGGATGACGCCTCGGAGATCTCAGGGTCCTCGCTGAGAAGCTGGAAGTGGGCAGAGAGGGCTGTGTAAGTTCTGCAGGGTCTGACTAGCCCTGACCAGCTTCACAATGGGAGCTGGGGTGTGAGGAGAAGCAGGAGAAGGCGATGGGCATTCTAGTGACTGCGCCATTTAAATGCTACAGCGCTGAAGGAAGCTATTCGCACCAGTCCGGCACCTGTGCCCTTTCCTACACTCCAGTGGCCATCGGGATGGATCTTACATGTGTAGCCAACACACACACTTTCTAACACATGTGTAGTGTGGGGGGTGCCAACTGCATCAACAGCTTGGCTTTTGGACAGTTCCCTCCCCACACAGCACTCTTCTTTTGGAGACAGGGTTTCACTGTGAGCCCAGGCTGACCTCAGCATCCCCGCCCCCACTTCCACACGCTGTGGTTACAGATGTGCCCCTGAATACCTCTTTACACACATGCTTACTAGTAACTTCTTAGGAAACCTCTGCTGCGTAAAAGAAACCAAGACTTATTATTCCTAAGTCATTTTAAAAGGGTTTTTTTTTTCAACAGGGTGTTTTCCCCTATTTCCTTCTCAGCTCACTATGGTACAGAGAAGCTACCAGCTTCTATGGAGATTCTGTGTCCTACTGATTGTTGCTTTCTACTCCCAAATAATGTTTCATGTAGCAGACACCCACTCTCTGTGCACACACTAAAGAAATGAGCCGTTTCAGATAAAGCTATAGAACTCCTGTGAGCATCTGTGCGGGTCCTAAAGTAAGCGTTCACTCCCCGAGGAGCTCAGCGCAGCTGCCAGGCTGTGCACGGGGACTCGGGTTTATCTTTAAGGAAGCTGTGCCAGCAGCTCTCAACAGTAGCCAGCATCCTGGACATCACGCAGCTCCAGCTGTGGAGTAGTGGCACGGTCCAGCCTCCTGTGCATGCATGCGCTCAGCCTCCTGTGCATGCGTGCGCTCAGCCTCGGCTTCATCATACTGATACCCATTCCTCGCAGGCACGTGGTCTGTTTTACGTTACTTTTGTGTCCACCCATTCTTTGCCTATCAGTAATGAGTGTTCATTGTTGATATTTCAAAGTCCCTTGAGCATCTCTGGTGCAGCTCCCTCTGGCCAGCTCCACATTCCCTCTAGCTTGGGGACATGTCCTTGTCAAGTTCACAAAGACTCTGACAGGAAAATAAGATAATTTTGATGAATTCCACTAATAGATTTTTTTTTCTAGGAATGGCGCTTTGGTGTCAAATCTAAAACTTCTCGACTTCAATCCTAAAGATTTTGACTTACATTTTCCTCTAAATTTATTACAGTTTTATATTTTACACTTAGATTTCACTTAACTTGAGGTTAACTTGCATATAAGATGCTGAAGCTTAGGAAGAGGGTTTTATTTCTAGTGAGTTTGTCCGTCTATCTGCCTGTCCCTGAACATCCTGTTGTTCCAGCACTGTTCCTGAAACCATAGTTAAATCATCAGGAGGGCAGAGCAGAGCCCGGGCTTAGTGCGAGGAGCGCTGGCTGCTTCTGCAGAGGATCCAGTTTGGTTCCCAGAACTCACATCAGGTGGCTCACATCCACCTGTAACTCCAGCTCCTGGGAAACCAATGACTCTGGCCTCCATGGACTCCCACATACATGTGTGCATACCCACACACAGATACACACATGTACAAGTAAAAAAAATGACTCTTTGTAAAAATGACCTGGACACATCTGCGTGGCCATCTTTCTGCTTGGTCCATCCAGGTATCTGTCCACTACCAGCCACATGCCTTGTACACCACGGAGAACCTTCCCTCCCAGAGCTTTCTTCTTTTTCAAAAATTACTTCAGCCGTTTTAGGGTGTCCATTCTTCTTTATAATTTTAGAGCTGGTTTGCTGTCTCTAGAAGTCTGCTGGCGAGCCTTCCGTGCAGGAGTGAGTGTCTCTTTCCATCTATTCATGCCATCTTTGAGTTCTTCCCCCAGATGTCTGCTGTGTTCTGGACGTGCCCGCTACTTGAGAGCTGTGCTGTGCTTAGCTCTCTTTGGGGCAATTTTACATGCTATTAGCTTTTAATTTGAGTTTCTACACACTTGTTTACACATCCGGTAAAGATGTTTAAGAAATGAATGTTCAGGTGTAATTAGCACCAAAGTTACAGATACACGATTATATGATTGTACATTCTGATGAGCTTGGCTGCTGGATCTTTACTGTCTGTCTTTGTGCCCTGGATGGAATGACACACTCAGGCAGGGTTTCCTCCGAGAATGCCCATCTTGCTTCTCAATCCATTGCACTTCTCGGAATTTTAGTACCATGTCATCTAAGAGTGGCAGCCACGACATCACGACTCTCCTAGTCTTAGGGAAGCGGGATTGAGCCGCTCACTATTAAATACAATGTTGGCTGTAGATTTTTCATAGATGTTTTATCAGCTTGAGAAGGCTTTCCATCTAATCCTAGTTTGATGAGAATTCTTATTGGAAACTAGTGTGAGACTTTGTCAACCACTTTTTCTGTATAGACTCATGTAATAGCCAATTTCTTCATAATACCATGTATCTGGTAGGATATATTAGCTGACATTTGCTGAACAAACCCCGTACGTCTGGAGGGAATCTTGCTGGGCTAGTGTGTTCTGCTACACACAGGTCTGCATCACATGGATACGCTATGCACGGGTCTGCCGCACACAGGTCTGCTACACACGGGTACACTACACACGGGTACGCTACACACAGGTCTGCATCACAAGGGTCTGCCACACACAGGTCTGTCACACACAGGTATACTCAATTCACAAACACTACACTGGGGACTGCTGAATCTAAGTCATGCGAGATACTGGCCTGTGGTTGTTTTGTGTGTGCAAGTCACATGTGCATGGATATATGCCTCTGTGTGTGTGTGTGTGTGTGTTGGTGTTTTCTTTAGCTTTTCTGGCCATTCTTTGAAGTGAACTGTGTGTGTGTCTGTGTGTTTGGGTGTTTTTCTTTTTCTTTTCTAGTCATTTTCTTGAAATCAACATCAGACTGACCCCATCCTCAGTAAATGGATTGGGAAATAATTTCCTCTCTTTTATTTTCTGTAAAAAAAATTATTTAAAACTGCTGCTCAATCTTCTATTTGGTAGAATATTCTGGTGAAATTACCTGGGTTTAGAGAGATTAGAAATTCAGTTTCTTTAATGATTCTAGAACAACTCAATGTTCATCTTGGTTGACATTTTGTGGTTATAAAAGGACAGATTAATTTCCAAAGTTGTCTGGAACATTCCCCAAAGCTCTTCTCAGGGGCTGCGTCCATGCCTTCTGTCCCACACTACACCAGTTATTTCTGTTTCTCTAATCTTTGTTAGTTTCTTCTAAACTTTCAATTTTGCTCTTTTTACCTCCAAGGAGTTTATTTTTTTTATGTGATTGGTTTTCCTTTTTATTGGCTTTGAGTTGATTTTATATTTACTTGTTTCCTTGTAAGGTCGCATCCAAGGTCCTATTGCAGCATTTCTAGGCATACATGTTACTGCACTGTGCTCTCATCCGTTACCCTCCCCTTCTGTCCTCCCCCACTCTGCTTGCTGAGCCCCTTCCTAGCCCCCATATAGTCTTATTTCTTCTCTCCCACCCTCCAGCCCTTCCTTCTCTTATTAATTTTGTTTGCTTTGCAGCACTGAGGATTGAGACCAGGGCCCCAGAAATGCCTGGCAACTGCTTCACTGCTGAGTGTTAGCTCTGAAGCATCCTCAGTATAGAAGCCAGGCTCACCTCAGCCTCCAAAGCACCAGGTCATACACAGTGCCAGCACGCCAGGCTTGGCTTTCCTTTTTCTAATTTAAATTTTTGGTATTATAGTTTTTTCTCTAAATGATACGTTCAGCTACATCCTACAAATTTTGATGTATTTTCATTGTAGTTCAATTCTATACATTAAAATTGCCTTTAAGAATTCAAGTGTGTTTGCATTTCAGATGTTAGTTTTTTTTTTTCCTGCTGTCCTTTTATGGCTGACTTCCAGCTTGGCTCCATTGCTGTCAGGGAAATAACTCCAGGAGAAAGGCAAGCTCTGGCTGGCCAGTGCAAGGGTGCAGTCCGTCAGCGAGGGGCTGGACCCGGCTGCTCCCAACACCAGCAGTCGGGAGGCAGGGAGGCATGTGCTGCCTCTTTCTCCACTGCACAGCTGGAGTCGAGGACCTGAGGCAGGGAATGGCACCGCCCACAGCGTACAGTCACCCACCTCTATTAATGCAATCATAATAATCCCCACAGGCACACGCAGGGGCCCATCTCCCAAGTGCTTCTGGGCTCTGTCACCTTGACAACTAACGCTACCGCAAACGGCATCGTCTGTGCAGAGACTTCACTGGTTTTACCGTCATTGTTTACTGCTCTCCTAACTTTATTTATAGACTCAACCACATCCAATTAAACTTGAACTTAAAATAAAGATGTCATCATTATACTTTAAGCACATCCATTGGCACCTTGTTTTTACTGTCAGTCTAGCTTCTTGGAAGCGTTCTTCCTGGCCACCTGGAGTACTTTGAGGGACGGTGAGATATAAGCAGATACACATATCTGGACATAATTCTAAGGAAACACACACCTGAATCTTAATTTAAAATCACAGTTATGCTGTGTTGGTTTTGCTCCAATCCATGTATCCAAACACAAAGTATTTCAGAAACCTTTCCCAGTGTGTTTTCTATTTTAAACATATTACCTACTGCAGTGCTTTGTCAGAAATTATATGGGATACTTAGTTCCAGAGAAGAAAATATATTAACAAAGAGAGAATAAAAATAACCACTTCAGAGCAATGCTTCCTGCCCCTTTGATGTTGCTAATGGCACCCTGAGACAGATCTCTGCACTGTTAGGATTTTCTTGCAGGATTCCACCCAAGGCCATCAATCCTGACGCTCCCTTTGCTAGCTTCCCTGCACTGTGCCTGCCCACCTGGCTGCAGTGAGAATATCACTTAGTGCTGGAAATCCCCAGTGTCGGTGCCGCTGTTCCCTCTCCTCGGGGCAACGGGTGCCTCTGGGTCTCCACCAGACACTCATACTCTTAAATGTGGGGATTTAGAAAGACAAAGACCTGCCACTCCGTCTGTTCTAAGGCTGTAGCAGATTTAGAAAACATCCCAAAGAGAAACTGAAAGGCACAGGCAGCACAGACGGGACCTGGCTTGTCCCGAGCAGTGTCCACGATGCCCTGTAGAGTTTGCTGTCCACTGCTGGATGGTAGAAAGGCCCTTTCCTTAACCCAGAATGGGTGCAGCTTCAGAGAATGGGTACGTCAGCAGTCATTGTAAAGATCAAAACACTGACATTAATAATAGCAAACTTTCACATAAACGCCAGGACTTAGTGGATTTCGTGTTTTTATTTTTCCCACTATTGGAAGTATTTGCACAAATCCTCATCCCCACAGTGAACACGGCTCCGTGAGCTCTCCAGCCTCCCAGGTCCCACTGTCCTGGGTGACACACCCGTCTTATAAGCTGATTTGTCAACTGCTATCCCCTCCCAATGACACAATTATTGGCTTCTAATCAGTCCTTCAAACACTTTACAGAGTGCTCACAGGCTCCACTCAGCTTTAAAAAGCACAAGAAGAGAAAGAGGAGGAGGCAGTGGTCAGGAGCACAGCCGGGAAGAAGTGAGGCATGCTAGGAGGGGCATCACCAGGAGGAGAAGGTGGGAAGGACGCAGAAGGATTTGTCATCAAGATGTGACAGAGGCCGCATGAACAGAGTTGGACAGGCTTCCCTGAAGAAACACTGGGAACTGGACAAATGACATGCAGTGAATGCCCAAGTGATGGGGACACTGCCACAGGGAGCCACAGCTCTCGAGTGGGAATTCCTGTGGAAGAGGGCGAAGGGTGGTGGCTCATCAGAAACAGGCTGCTGGGTCTGTCTGGGAGGGCGTTCCCAGGGAGATGCACCCTGCACGTGGGCAGGGCAGACCCCCGGGCTGGGCTCCTGGACTGAACAAAAAGACACCCACTGCATCTAGTGCTCTCTGCCTCCCAACT
Source organism: Ellobius talpinus (assembly GCA_001685095.1). NCBI lineage: Eukaryota > Metazoa > Chordata > Mammalia > Rodentia > Cricetidae > Ellobius > Ellobius talpinus. The sequence continues at coordinate 2,706 of LOJH01005172.1, read as the reverse complement.
GTGGACACGTGACCAGCTGTCTTACATTCCTGTCATGATGGGCTCTACCCTAAAACTGTGAACTGAAACACACCTGTCCTTCCCGTCAGTGCTGTAACTATTGCCAGGAAGATCCCAATGCTGAGGGTGCAGGGACACGAGGCAGGAGGCAGTCAGCAGGCACATGATATCGCCGCTGCAGTGGGGACATCAGCCAAGACCCCTTTAAAGGAGACCCCCTGAACAGCTGGCCGGAAAGTGAGGGCAAGAGCATGTGAATGCTGGGGGAAAGACTTTCAGGGCTTCCACACCAAGGATAAAAGCACATGTCATCACTTCGGAATGCATCCAAACCTAGGAAGGATGAAGAAGAAACAGCAAAATCTGAAAATTCCTTCATTCCAGAATCTGAAACCTGTGTTTGGGGTGAAAGCCTTTCAACTTTTCAGTTGGAAACTTTAATAAAAGTATAATGAGGGAAAAAATTAAAAAAGAGAGATGATTGTGTGTGTGTGTGTGTGTGTGTGTGTGTGTGTGCTTGGTGCTTCTGAGGACCTGTGAAGAGGGATCGGGGCTCAGCTGAGTATGCAGTGGGCACAGGCTGGAGGATCTGGGCAGGAACAGGGAACAAAGCTTGGCCTGGAGACATGGAGGTCCACCAGCCGCACTGCTACTACTCACAGCTGGCTCAGCTCCTACCACGGGGGTTGTTTATACAGTGTACACAATCATACAATTCAGGGGTCACAGAAAAAAATCCCAATCTGGAAACTCTCAACATGCAGGCCTGTGGTGCACAGCAACACATGACTGGCCCTCTCTGTCCACGGTGGGGGGGGGTGGCAGGAGTCCCCACCAGCATGTTCACTACACATGGCAGAAGTCGGAAATGCTTTGCTCGGTTCCAGAGTCCCAGGGAAGAATGTAGCACTATGCAGGTGGCCCCCAGAGAGGACGATGATAACACAGGACACGACAATACCCAGAGACAACCCGGGCAGCATGATCCTTACTATGGGGAATTTAGAGGACGGCCTAGGAGGCCCCAGGTGTTGGGATGCACTTGGGAATCCACAAGGAAATGTCCCCAGCCTCAGCCACAGGCTGCAGGAACTGCAGAGAAAAGGCATCTACCAGCCCTCCAGGCTTCTTCAGGCATCAGACACACAAGTGGTGCACAGACAGACACGCTGGCGAAGCACCTCAGACATAAAACCTTAGATAGACATATTTATGTGTGTATACATATGTATGTATATATGTGTGCATAAGTATACATAAACACATTTATATATATACACACTTAGATATAATATAAATTATATATTAATAAGGATGAAGCCTGGCTAGCTGAGCTTTGAGCACTGACAGAATTACCAACTCATGCTCGTACGGCCTGAGTCACTCTACAGCTCTTGAGCCAAACCTGCCTTCCCTGTTGACACTGGTCCTCCAATATTCTGTCAGGTTATATTTTCTTTTAAAAATGTTCTCATCCGGGACTAGAGCAATGGCTCAGCGGTTAAAAGCACTGGCTGTTCTTCCAGAGGACCCAGGTTCAATTCCCAGCACCTACATGGCAGCTCACAACTGTGTGTAACTCCTGTTCCAGGGGATCTGGCACCCTCACATGGACATACATGCAGGTAAATCACCAATGTACGTGAAATACAAATAAGTAAATTTAAAAAAACTCTTGTCTGCATCCTAAGTGAAAATGGATTATGAAACTATCCCTTCATGGGTAAACTTGGAGCCTTCCCACAGACTTTATGTCCGGATCATCAGAGTAACATGGGGAGGGTCATCTGTTTCTTTAGGATCTAGGATTCACTTATAAACCACAAGGCAACATTTCAACATCAGCACTAAAGATGCAAAATGCCCTTTGAGTCAGTCCCCACGAGCACCTGTGTGGAGCACTGAGTTCCAAGCAGGTGGCGCTATTCTAGGGGTGTGCAGCTTGCAGGAGACAGGGCTGAGCTATACCCAGGGGGACAGTTCTTAGAAGTACCCTGCCATGGTCACCTATCTTGCTCTCTGCTTCCTCCCCTCCATAAAGACTCTCCTCAGAGGTGTGTCTCAGGAATCTGAGTACAAGAGACATCCCTGACACACCAGTTCACGGTTGTTCTTCCTGAGTTTTCTGTGTTTGGTTGTTACTAAGGGAATTCCAGTGTGCTCTTCAAAACCAGCTGCTCTGATTGTGGATTGTGAGAGACTCCTGGTGGGATAACGAGGCGAACCGAACCTTTCTATCCCTCAGCTACAAAAGCTCAGATCCCACTTTCTACTGTAACAGTCCTTGGAAAGGTGATTTCTTTCTAACAAAGAAATCACATAAGATATTGAGAAGGCAGACAGGGTGACTGTGCCCCGAGACACCAACATTCAAAATGGACACTGCTCTAACTGGGGCCATGAGATGGCCCGCCGGTGGAGACAGCTGCTTTGCAGGCCAGGTGACCTACACTCAATCCTGGGACTGAGCAGAACACAGCTCTGTCCTCTGGCCTCTGCACGCGCAGTGTTGAACTGAGCAGAACGCAGCACTGTCCTCCGCCCTCTGCACGCGCAGTGTTGAACTCTGACATTCACTCACATTAATGCCAAGTTTGGTAATTTATATTTTTCTATTAAAATCATCTATTTTTCCACATAGTCAAATTTAATACCTTGAAGTTATGTGTATTTTGAGAGTGTAGCTCCTTCCTAATACTGCAGCAG
>LOJH01005171.1:12160-34245 GCA_001685095.1 Ellobius talpinus | reverse complement strand
ACACACACACACACACACACACACACACACACACACACACAAATGATGATGATGATGATAAATTAGTTCTTTGATTTGGGAAGCTTCAAAGTTTTAGTTACTTTATAAAATAAGTGACCAAGTGTGGTGAACTCCAGTCACCTTACTGCACTGCAGAGAAACTGATTCTTATTGAAGAAAGTTGTATAAACAGGAAAACCAGTACTGCAGGGCATCTCTAAAAACGCAACATTGCCTAATAATCCTTCTCACAACCAAGGAGCCTACTGTCATCCTGGATTCTGTGAGACAGTTTGTCAAGGGATGCTGGTCCAGCAACACAATATATACTCCCATCCTCATTTCTCAAAAAGATGCTTGCACCCTGTCTTTTCCTCATCTCCCTTGGCTCTGCACTGTGCCCCCTCGGAACCACCAATCCTAGCTAATGCTTTCTCTCCTTTTGCCCGGCCAGTCAGTAGGAGCTCCCAGTCAACCACAGCTCCCATTCTGAACATGAAGATGATGTGGCTCTGTCTTCATTTGTTCTTGACCGTCAGCCTCTCCATCTTTCTTCTTGGTTCTGATAGGTCAGTTGCAATTGTTTCTCCCAAATTCAGGCTACCTTATTTGGATACATTTCAACTGGTGTTGTTCAAATCTATGGGCCTCAGGATTCACTGCCACAACCAATGAGCAATGAGGGACTAGACTCCTCTCTCAATATGTGTCAGTCAATATAATCTCATTCTGAGGATACCAAAATTGGGGTCAGATATGAGTATGTGGCCCAATTTTACCCAGAAAAAAAAAAGAAAGGCTTTTCTTGGAACTTTTAAGGAAAAATAAAACAGTTTCTGAGGAAATAATAAACATATTCTTTTTTGCTCTATGTATCATGGAGAGTAAAGACGGCCACCCTACAACTTCATAATGGAGTCAGCCTAAAAGGAAGCTGGTACCACATGAAAACAGTACCCGGTTGTGGAAAGAAATGTGGAAATCGATGACAATGCTCAACTACTGCTTCTAATCAACCCTAAAGCCTGCATTCCCTCTGGGCTAACCCATCTCATGAAGTGTCATTCCTCAGGCTTCTTTATTTGAGACAGGGTTCTCACTGTCCTGGAACCAACCAAGCAGACTATTCTGCTTGCCTATCGAGTCCCAGTGTCTACCTCCCTAGAACTGGGATTTTAAGAATATGCCACCATGCCTGGCTTTTTTTTTTAATGGGTTCTGTAGATTGAACCTAGATCCTCATGTTTGCAAGGCAAATGCTTTACCAACTGAGCCATCCCCCCGTTCCTACTACATCACCTTTTGTTGATCAAATAAGTCTGGGTTTCCCTAATTATATATAACTAAAAGCATTGTTTCTGATTCACCATCCAACTGGCCTATAACGTTTAGATTTAACGTAAACAACTCTAATCATTCTATTCCTCCTATTTATGATTCTCATGGCCTTGGAAACCATTGTTAAAGGTAAAATTTTTATCTGTTGGCCTGACTTTTCTTCTAAAGGTTGAAAATGTATATGCAACTGTAGACTGACATTTTCTCCTATCTGCTGAATGTAGCTCCAAGTCCTCCCACTAAGTCTCCACATAATAAGTAATCTGTTCCTTCTATAGGGATCTCTGGCTTGATGAATGCATGAAGCAGAAATTCAGGAGTCTTTTTGTGTCTTTCTTTACCCACCCCCCATTCTGTCAATACCAAATCCTGCCATTTCTAACTGTTGCAAGATGCTGATGGATTAGTTCTTTATAGCTCTACCTTAACCCAAATCTCCTATAGTTTTGCCTGGAATATGCAGTAGAACAAAGAGCAAAAGGGGGGGATTTTAAATGGTCTCAGCACAAAGAAACAATAGGTGATAGACTCAGCAGTTCCACGCACATACACATGTCAAAACAGCACACCAGGCCTCTCAAACTAAGTCTGTGTAGAAATAAAAACCCAAAAGCATCTTGAATATTTCAGGAGCTTCCTCTGACAGCATCTGCTGTCATCTATGGTGTTTTGCATAGGAAGTACTTAAACACAATAGATTTTAAGCAGCACTGGCAAAAAAAAAACACCCTAGAGAATTGATGCCCTCATTTGAGAGCGGTGAGGGTTTTAGAGGAAATGATTCCTTGAGGTGAGAAATTTGGGGTACTCCTTACAGACTTCAGGGACCAGAAGGAAAGGTGCACATTAGTAGAGGCTTGACCAAGCTTTGAGGAGATGCAGAAGCGGCATCCATGGGAAATCAGAGATGAGCATGTGTTTCCAGCAAGGGAATCATACAGAGCTGGCGCAGTGCACACTCCTGCCATAGTCAATCAAAGCGAACCCAGAACAGTTGCTGTCAGAGTTGTCACCAAATGGAGGCAAAGAAGTATCATTTATACTCCAAGGGGGGGAGAGGGCGGGGCATAAACAAAGTCTGTGTTAAACAGCTGATGTTACCAGATGTCTCACACGCCCAGTTGGTGCATATTTACACCAGGTAGCTCTAGATTTTGTAGACCTGGAAACAATAAGGCTTGAAAGTGGGGAAAAGCTTAGATCTGAGCCCCAAACAGAAACAAATCAAATACCTCCAACAGGTAACAGACTTTCATTCCAGGAAGAACTACTCAGCAATGTAAACAAACAAACCCTGGTGAGTAACACCACTATCTCCAAAAAGAACTAGCTGTATTTTGAAGGTTAATTATGAAAAGTTATGTACTAGATGACCTCCATACCTGTGGCATTCTTCAAATGACAGAACAATACAATAGAAAATACAAAATACTGCTGAGAGAAATTAAAGACTCAAGTAAGTAGAAATCCTTCATTTGTGGACTGGAAGACTAATAGTGTTGAGGCATCAATGCTACTGAATTAATTCAAAGATTTAATGCAATCCCTGTCAAAATTCCAATGGTGTTAGCTGTGTGTGTGTGTGTGTGTGTGTGTGTGTGTGCGTTCTCAAAGGACATAAACTAGTCACACGACCAAAGTTACTCAACTTTTTATCTCAAAATTTCTTACAAAAACTGAAGGGATATAAACAGCATGGTACTGGCATAAAGATGTTTCATAAATTAAACAGTTAAAGTAAAATTGCCTCTCTCCTACATCATACATAAAACTGACTCAAAATGATTGAGAGACTTAACAATAAGACTAAAATTGGAAACTTTCTAGAAGAAGACACAGAGAGAAAGTTCTTGGCACTGGTCTCGTTTTCGCACATGACACCAGAAGCGTGGATAAGAAGAAAAAACTAGACAAATGGAATCACTAAAGGCTTCTTCACAGCAAAGACAATGATTAATAAGAAGGCAACTTGTGGAATGATGAAAACGTGTGCCAACCATCTTCAGATGAAGGGTTAATTCATGAAATATGTAAGGAACTCTCATAACTGAACACCAAGAGAAAATAAAATGAATTGTTCTTTAAAATGTGCAAAGGGCTCAAATAGCTATTTCTTCAAAGAAGATCTACGAGCGGCTAACTGATGTAGGAAAACACATTCAACATCACTGACAGTGAATCTTGATGGGAATCAAAACTCCGGTAGGATGTTGCCTATCGCCTGTTAGGATGGCCATTATTGAGAAAAGGAGTAAACACGTCAAAGACATGGAGAAGTTGGAAACATGCACCCTGTTAGTTAGTGTGGGATGATGCAGGAACTATGGAAAGTTCCATGGAAACTCTTTGAAAATATAAAACTATAACCACCATATTACCCAGCAATCCCACGTTTGGACATAGAACCAAAAGAATTTAACACAGGATGTCAAGAGACATACGTTCCCATGTCATTTCATCACTCACAGTAGCTGAAATATGGAAACCACCTAAGTGGCAACTGGCATGAGCGGATAAAAGAAAATACCCAAGGGACAGGAGAGCCGGGTCAGTGGTTAAGAACACCGGCTGCTCTTCCAGAAGACCACTGTAAGATAGACCCTCCTTCATCAATCACTCTTAAGTAAGAAAAGTCCTACAGGCTTGTGTATAGCCTGACTTTATGGAGACATTTTCTTAATTGAGGTTCCCTCCTCTCAGATGACTCTAGTTTGTGCCAAGTTGACATAAAATTATCCAGCACACAGGGTGTGAGCTGTATTGTACACTCCACTTCTCTGCACTGTCCGTCTACAGTGCGGAAACTTAACCCTTCAGCCTCTCTTGACTGTCGTATAGTCTTAACCTCAACCACCAGAAACAGCAGGGACTCAGCAAGTGCCTGTCAAGTGAAGGTTTAGTATTCTGCAGAAACACAGCATTTCAAGGCTCGCTTTATGACTCTTGAGTCTGGGAAGGCATCCTAACTGATGACCAGCTCAATGGCAGAGCCTCCTACTATCTCCTGCTAACGTTTTCCACACCTGTGCTCACGGTGTAGTTCTTGGTTGGTTCTCAGTTTCAGATCTGCATCCTCTCCAGTGTGTTCCAAGTGTCTTCAAGCAGACCCTTCGTGTTGATGATGGACTTTGGCTTATCTCCCAAGCCCATACCTTTCTGTCCACCTGTATTTTTGTCCTCTTGTCTTCCTTGTTTGTTATTGTTGTTTCATTGGTTGTCATTTAGGTACCCAAATCAGAAACCCAATTATCTTTATTCTATCTGTCCCCACCCACATCATACATCAATTTGGAGAAGACTTCTTAAGTTTCCTTTCTTAAGTGGCTTTCCATTTACAATGGCCTCTCCATTCTCATTTTCTTTGCCTTCATTTCACCTTTATTGTTGTCTCAATTATGGAACTAGAAGTCCCTATGATGTCCTAGAGAGGCCCTTTGGGTAATCTAGTTACAGTGCTACCTCCACCACCATCTTCAAAACCCAGATCATCAGCACACTCCCTTCTTCAAAACCTATCTTGGTATCATCCCTGCCTCCCTCTCTGGTCCCTGCTTCCTGCCCCTTGTTTCTTGCCACTTGCCACTCATTTGTTTACAATGTTGGATCCTTTGCCTCCTGACACTTATTTAAAGTAAGGTGATTTCAGAGTCCTTCGCTTTGGACCATCTTTTCCACTCAAGTCCTCTGACCCCAAACCTTCCAGTTGTTGTTTCAGGAAACAATGGAGTCTTCAATCTCCTAAATAACTAGCTCACTACCCTGGTTTGCTTTCTGCTGCTGTGATAAACACCACGACCAAAGCAACCTGGGGAGAACAGGGTCTATTTGGTTTATCTGGATCACAGTCCTTTGCAGAAAGAGGTCAGGGCAGGGACTCAGGGCAGTCACCTAGAGGCAGGAACTGAGACAGAGCCTGCCCAGGAGTGCTGTTTACTGATTTGCTCCAAAGGCTTGCTCAGTCTGCTTTTTTTTTCTATCATCCAGGGTCACCTGCCAGGGATGGCACTGCTCATAGTGGGCTGAATCCTACCACATCAATTAACATAATCTCCTTCAGAGTTGCACAAAGGCAATCTGATGGAGACATTTTTCTCAACTGAGGTTCTTCTTCCAAGATAACTCTAACTTATGTCAAGTTGAAGAAAAGCTAACTCAGACAATCACTTTTTAGGAAGGGGGTAGGTAGGAAGGAAAATAAGTAAGGTTCTTGCTATGTTTGAGAGATCTTAGAAAAAGTTGGAGAAGTTTGAAGAAATGAATCGTACATGTATTTTGCTCCGAGGCTTCCCCTCTTAAAGCAAGGAACTGGTCATTTATTAAGCCACTAAGAATAGTCACAAAGACATAGAAGATGAGCTTGCAATGGCTACAATGGCAAGAGAATCCAGCAACTTCTATGCTCCTGTGGAACCCAAATCTGCATTGGTCCTTGGGATTGCAGGTACACAGAGAACAAACTGTTAGGATTTAAAGATGTTTCAGGACCTTCATTGTCATCGAGTCCCCAGTGATTCAGTTGTCAGGCTCAATCCGTACCTCATGTCAGAAAGCAAGCTGGTCCCCATTATACATGTGTCAAAAACCAATAAGTTAACTGTCTTCCTTCTTAAAAAATCTATCAGAAGTTATGTCATCATCTCCATAGATTATTTTATTTATGATACTGATACAAAAATATCTCAGAGGCAAGTAGCTTAATGTGGCATTTAAATTGTTTCCTCCATGAGGTAAAATGAAGAAAAAGACCATCTGTATTTTAAAGACGGAGGACTAGGTCACTTTTGATCAAATGGAAAGAATAAACGAAGCAAGGACTACAAATGTCTCAGTACATGAAGAAAACGAGGTAAGCTATTCGTCTACCCTGAGATGGAAGTGATGCTCTCCGAGGCTTACTGCTGCAGCTCATAAATGGCTCAGCCACACCTCTCTCTACTGTCATTATTTGTTTATATGTCTGTTCCCCTCATTGAAATGGAAGCCAGTTAAGAACAGAGCCACCTTTTGTAGCCCCTAGTCATCTTGGGCTTGACTGCAAAGCTGCTTTCTGAACTAGTTACAATCGACCAACTGTCCTGCAGAAGGATTCTGTTTGTCCTTCCAGGGAATGTTTCCTGGCACATGGACTCTTTAAAATGAAGCAAATGCATGTATTTTATTGACTGGGACTTGAGTAGGAGCCATGACCAGAACAAAGCCAAGTTCCCTGACAGGACTTTAAATCAAGGGTTCTGTTTCTGAGAAGCCATTCCAACCTCTGTTGTCTTGGTCTTAGTGAGTGCTTAATGCTCTCCAGCTGTCTTCACTCCTTCACTTTTAACTTCTTCTTCCGCTGAGCAAATGTCCTCAACAGCTACATTATAAGGAAGTAGCGTTCTGAGTGGAGTTATAATCTCACATCTACCTCCTGGTTTTACAGCCTTATCTCTATCTCCCTTAACCATAAGCTCTCACACTGTCTATCTGTGATTCTATCACCTTAGACACCAACACGAGGAAGGGTTTCTGAGTAATGGACCAGCTCAGCACACATGTCCTTCCCAAGGCTTGTCGGTTGCTGAGGTTGTTTTTATTTTATCTTCTGTCTCATGCCTTCAGTGCAACCAATTGACTTGCTTTTTCCATGAAAACACCCCCAAGGAAGAAAAGTCCATCATTCTCTTCAGGATAAAGGCAAATAAATGAATTAGCCTGAAGATAACTTTGCTCAAGTCCTGATGTTCCAATATAAAACATTCTCTTAGCTTGACAGAATGTCTAACCATCCTGATCAAATCGTATTCTCTTTGGGTTTTCTTTATGTTGGGCCAAGGGTCACAGTCTGAAACAAAGAGCAGAGGGACAGAAGGAGAACTCAAGGTTCCAGCCACAACCTGACTCCTAGTCAAGCCACTTAACCTCTTACGTTGTCATCGCACTTGGGCTAAGAGGGGGAGAAGCCAGAATCTGCACTCAAAGCTCTTATAGATAGTTTCAAGAACTGTGATAGGTCTGACGTTTGTCCTTCTTGACATCTAAACAGGTGGCTTGTCACAATGTCTTGAATGCTGACAAGAGGCAGCCATCCTGGTCAGAGACTAAAGACTTTGTTACAATAGTCACATTGCAATCAACAGAAGTGTGGCATAGTGGCATCGGTTCCCCTTGCTGTCAGGTCGGACGGAGCAATGAATTGCTATTTAAAAGGAAAACTCTCTATTCAAGAATCCTAAATCTTATCATGATGGATAGCGCACATGCTGCCTTTGCTCCGGAAGCAGACATGTTCTCCATTTTCTCCAAGTCAGATTGCTATGTGAACACACTCTGAAGACAGAGGCCAGAAGAAAAGACAATTGATGCTTTGTTCCTACAACATGTGGAAACTTGAGGGATCAATGAAGAAATGTTGCCTAGCACTTGGCCACCCTTATGGCCATCTTTGTAGAGTGGCTGTAAGATGGAAACTGTGTTTCAAGTGCTTAAATACAGAGTGGTGCATTGTAGACACCTGTTGGATGTCGTGCTATTGTATGTGGGGCTCAAGATCACACCAAAAAAGAGGGAAAATAGATACATCTATATAGATGTATGAATAGAAAACATAGACACATGTATCTTGCCAGTTCTTACCTTGTAACTGCTAAGCCAGTCCTCAGTTACGCTTAGCCTCTAGGCTGACAGTGAAATCTTCTCAGCCTGCACCCTAAGCCTGATTGGAAGCCCAGAGGATGGCGAGTTTCTGCCGAGTGAAGAGCAACATTTTGATGGTTACCCCAAGAAGGAGGCTGGCTTCATTGTGGGTACAATGGTGTGTGCCTATGTCCGTGTCTCTCCAGGTTTTGTAGTGGTTGGAATGACATGCCCACAGTCTCTAACATTTGAATAACAGATTCCCAGTGGGTGGTACTGCTGGGGAAACTTAAAAGGATGGCTTTGTTGGAAGTAGCAGTCTCTTCAGGCAGCCCTTGAGGATTTAAGGACTCGAGCCATTCCCCGTGTGTTTCCTGCTTGTGGTCTGAGATGTGAGTCCTCGGCTTCTGTTCCAAGTCTTCTGATTGCTGCCTTGTTTTCCTGCCACAGTGGACTTGTATCCCTCTGGGCTAATGAGAAATGCTTTTTTCTAGGAGTCGCCTTGGTCATGGGGTTTTGTCACAGCAGCAGAACAGACACCAACACAGAGCCCAATCAATCTGCAAACAGGTCACTGATTTACTTAAAGCTGCCTTGTGTGTCTCGTGAACTCATGTAAAGAGAACTCGCTCAGCCTGGTTATAGAGGGGGAGGGCTTCGGTCCTTCCTTGAAGCAAAGTGCCTTACCCTCTCTGAGGAGTAGATGCAGGTTGGGGAATGGGTGGAGGGAATGGGAGGAGGGGAGAGAGTGGGACCTGGGATTGGTATGCAAAATGAAAGAAGACTGTTTTATAAATAAATAAATAAGAGGAATGAGCTGAGTGTTTTAAGCAAAGGCTAGAAATAAAAGAAACAGCAAAAATTGGAATATATTGCAAGTGAATGTTTGAAAATAATTAGCTTTTTTCCCCGGTCTCAGAACTGGCAGAATTTGTGCATTCCCTTTTGCGGTTTCACTGCTCAAGCCCTTCTATAGTCTGTAGTAAGCCAAACAAAACCAGCTCCTTTCATGCCCTCTACTGGATATCTGCAGCTAAACACCAATAACAAAACAAAGTCAGGAAAATGTACACGACAGTCAAAGCCTAGTTAAGACTTCTCAGCAATTGTGACATTCCAGGCACGATATCCATTAGTCTATGTGGTCCATCTTCACAGCAGCTCTGCTTTGTTGTTAAGGAGACAGAAACCTCAACAACATCACAAGAGCCCACAAGAGTCCTAGTCAGAGGAAAGCTGGAACTTGAAGCAGAACAGACCCAATCTGAAGTCAAATGAGTACTGATGTTCACACAATAGTTCAGACTCAGAGACAGTCCAGAGTAATATGTAGACCCTGAGGGTCCCTCCAGGAGAACAGTCCTATCACTTATGAAGAGGCAGGACCAGTAGGTAAGCATGGAGCCAGCCAAGGGGAGACCACCCTGAGAGATGTCCAGTCCTCAGTCTCATCTGCTTCTCTACTTAGAGAGGGCCAAGGTTCTAGACATTGGCTTACTGCCGGTGTGACTTCTTGTCAAAGCCCCAAATAGAACAAGGCTCCATGTTTATTCTCTTGGCTTCTTTTTACTATTGCTAAAAGGTCTTTGAGAGGAAAACAGTATAATCGTGATTCACCTGTATGTGTTAAGCTTACATTAAACTCTTAAATGAGAGAACAGGGAAAATACACCCCCAAATAAGATTTCATCTGGGGCTTATGAAATGACTCAGCAGACAAAGAAGGTTGACACCAAACTTGATGATAATGAGTTCAGTCTTGTGTCCCACAAGGCAGGAGAGCAAGTTGTCCCCGGATCGCCTTTCACCTCCACATGCAGTTCTTGGCACATGTGCACTCCCAAACACACAGGCACACACACAGAGACACACATGCACACACACGCACGTGCACGCATGCACTACACACACACACACACACAATGAATTAGCTCTAAAATGTAATTTTGAATGCAGAGTCAAAGCCTATCCTAACCACTCAATGTGAAATCCCATTAAATAAATGTCAATTGCTTGGTGGTTTTGAAAGTAAGCTTCCATCCCAACAGATGGAGAACAGCAGAAGTCATATATAGGCAGTTGTAGCCTCTACAGACAAGGAATTCTGCAATGAGTGGGCAGATGGGAACAAAAGTGGTGCTTTCCTTGTAGTCAAAGTGGAAAAGAAGCTGGTTTACCCTTCCTTGGCCCTTAGTTTATTTATAAGTCCATAGGCATGTTCCCACTGCTATCAGTTTTCTACATGCTAATGTTAATAGCTACAGAATTATAAAATAGCCTAGTCAATGACTAAGATACATATTCTTATAGATAATCCTCAGAGGCCACAGCATGACTTTGGAAACATATTCATTTTGTATGTTTATTCCAATGTCTTCCAGGTCTCCCTGCATGGATCAAATAGAAGAAAAGAAATATTATTGTCCTGTGAGCACTTCCATTTCCTGAGGAGAGACTGTCACGGAGTTTGGATCAAGGGTGGTGCGGGTGGCAAATGGAAATTTACTTATAGGCCAGCAAGGTGCTTCTGAAATGAAATATAAAAATAAATGTATTTCATTCATTCCCATCTTTATTTCTTTTTACCTATATTTAGCACTCGTGTGTGTGTGTTTACATGAATGTGTGCATGTCATGATCAGATGGCAGCTTGCAGAAGTCTGTTCTTTCTTTCCACCATCTATGTCCTGAGGATTGAATTCATGTCGTCTGGCTTGGAGGCAAGCGCCTCTGCCTGCTGAACCTCTTTGCCAGTCCTCTAGTAACTCCTCCTAAGCCTGACTGTGTGCCTGGATCTCTATGGAAGAACTCCCTGGGTGAAAAACAATGGTCCCACATGGCTTTCCAGAAAATGAGTCACTTGAAATCAACCCCAACTTAAAGGAATTACATAAGAATAAAATTCCCATCCGCCTGTTTGTTGCTTAGGCAGCTTTGTGAGCAACTGGCTTCGCTGTCTTCTCCATAGCTGTACAACATATCCGTGATGGTTTTTAACCATACTCTCCCTCACTTCCCCATCACACCCAACCCTTGGGAGAGAATATTCGTTGTCCTTTCTAGTCCTACAGAAGAGCAGATTTTACTTATGTAGAAGAAACTGATTGGTATGTGGTTAACTCAGCTTGGTGGCTACTTTGCTGGCCTCTGCCCTTTCCAGCTTGGCAATGTCAGCCAGACACTTTGAACCCAAGACGCTGTCTCACAGGTGTCTTCAGTTCCCATCCCATCTGTAGCCATGGCTCCTTGCAGCTTCTTCCAGTTCAGCCAGAACACCTTTGTCTTCTGAGCTAACCCGTGACAGTGATGGAGATGCATTTCTTCCTGAGGACCAGCCACTCCGGTCCGTCCTTCCTCCTAATGGCTCTGTAGAGGACCCCGTCTTGTGACTCAGGGCAGGCAAGAAGACCAGCAGTGAGATGCATCTCTGTCACATGTCATCACCACTGCTAAGACGTCTTGTTTTCCACCAAGGTAGTGACAGCATTGGCCCCTGCTTGAAGGCCTTGAAGGCCAGGCAGTCTTGGAGTGGGGAGAGCCCTCATCCAGCAGTTTTCTTCTCACCCAGGCCAACAGCCTCTGCTTCTTCTCTCACCCCGTCTCTTGCCTGTACCATGCTTGGGCACGAGCTAAAGCAGCACTTCGACAGTTCAAGCTGGCTGAACTGTTTATTGCAGGAGGATCTTTCAGCCAGTGGTAGAGGACAGCCCTTTGCTGCTGCAGATAGAAGTAGCAGAGCCGTTTGAGATGCCAATGAGGTCTCATTTCAGCTGGATTTCCTGTTCAGTGTCAAGGTTCTTGGGCCTTTTTTTAAAACAAACAAACAAACAAAAACCCCAGAGGCTTTCACAAGAGCAGGTTCAAAGCCACCTTCCTCCCCATGGCTTTCTATCCCCTCCTCTGGACAGAAAAGGAAAACCCTGTCAGCGCCCCCACCCCCTGACTCACTTGGAGCAGTGTCCAGCAGTTAAAGTTCAGCAAAATAAGGGACAGCCCTGGTGTCCTTTCAGCAATCTTAGTGGCAGAATCCTCACCGTCTCCTAGGACATGGGCCGTATTAAAAATCTATTCGAATGTTCTAAGAAAGTGGACTGGAGGTGTCTCTCAGTTGGCAGAGCGCTTGCCTGGCATACACAAATCTCAGGCTCAGTCCCAACTTCAAATAACCCGGGCGTGCGGAGCACACCTGCAATCCCAGACTGAGAGGAGCGAGCAGAAGAATCAAGTTCAAGGTCACGCTCAGGTACACAGTGAGTCCCAGACTTTCACAGGATACAATAAACAGAGTCTTGTGTATCAGGAAAGTACTAGATTTGAAAACCAACACCAAGAAGGCCTCAGCTAAGATCACTGATATCCAAATGACATACCTCTCTAATAACAGAGCCAGTTAAGGGCCCTCTGTCTTCAACCTCTTGATGGACTTTTAACAAAATTCTCTGAGACATTGTCTAGACTTCACTTAAAGTTTTCAAAGTGTCAAATCAAATTAGATCTGTTCCCACAGAAACACAAATTCCTGGTGGAAGAGAGCTCCATCAACTGGCAAAGAGGACTCTACCAGAAGGTGGCAGTATTGCTTTTTCCAAACATCTCTCAGGGTGCTGAGGTCGTTTTTTGGAAAACGACTGCGCGAGGTTGTTGACACTTCCTATTCATTCACGGAGGCCTTTTCCAATAAGGAGTGTAGCTTCGCTCTGTTGAACATTTTTCTCCCATAGTAACCCTTAAAATATGAGTATTGACCAAATCATTGTTTTTCTTTTAAAGACGTTAGTCAACGGTCTCATATCAAGCTGTCCTTGCAAATTTTCCTGCTGAAAGTTCTAAACAGGAAGCTGAAGTAGAGGGCCTGGGGCCTTAAGAAGATTTGGGTACAGATCAGAAAAACTGTTCATAAAAATCAACAGGATATCTGCACTTGGAACTCTGGTTCTAATTTAATTGGATGTTTCTGAGTCGTTTTGCCTCTTGGACACTGAGTAGATCAATCCCATCTGACCTATAGATCTCTCTTCATCTTTGGTTTATTGTGCGATGTTTACTTTGCTCTTTTTTTTGTTTGACTTGAACTGTTTCAACACCATATATTCGTGGTGATGATGACAAAGAATTAGCCCTTCACTCTGGGACATTTTCCATTGGTTTTTATTGTTGTTGTTTGCTGAACAGCCACGTAGCTCTGGACTCTGAGGCCCTGTTATGGCACTGGCCAAGGCTTGCAGCTCTCCAGAGGTGTATTTGTCAACAGGCTATTTCCTACGGAGACCCCAGAATCCTATTCACAGGTAACAAAAATTGTGTAACCAACAATTTGAAAGGAAAAAAAGAAAAAGAACAAAAGAGGAGTTGGGCTCTCATTGCCTTCATTCCCCACAGTTCTAGTCCCGTCACAGACTGACCGTATGTGGCATACTTACTAATGCATCATGAGAAAGGACAGAAATTATTCTCTACCATCCTCAGCTTTCTGAGACATCACCAGCACTAATGACAATCAGTAGCCTGTCTCAGGTCTTTTTTTCTCTACGAAGCAGAGGCTCTTGTTCAGTTACCATTCAGCCCAAGTCGCTTCTGGAGCACGACATATGCTCGGGTCCAGGAAAGTCGCGGAGGCCCGCATCTCTGGCACACTCTCATCGACTGTGGAAACCACATTGCAGGAGTAGGAGGGGCGGCTGGCTGCCTGTCGTATCATTTTACTGTGTTTACAGGGCAAAGGGGAGCAGTCAGTCCACACCTTCCGCTCACTCCTCTCCGCTCACTCCTCTCCGCCCGTCTCCGATTTGAGATCCTTTTCCCAGAGTTCATTTCTGCGAGGCGAACGAACGCTGTTGAGAGAGATCCAAATCTAGACGGTAGCAGCTGCTGCCACCTGCACCTATCCCTCCAGACGCCTGTTTTTCAGCTTCAGTGGGCTTCAAAAGTTCACTGCTGAGACAGGGCTTGCCAAGAAAACGGACCACAAACAGAAACTACACCGTGGCTAAAATTAAAACTGCATACCAGTCATGCATTTTTAACGGGAGCGTTTATGGAAATTGAGCCCCAGTGTTTAGACAGCCTTTTACTTCATTCGTTATTTATGATGCTTTGGACATGGAAACAGGAGCTCGACAGGAAGGGGAGGGGCCGAGCTACCAACAGCCTGTCCTCTTGTAAATGAGAATAAAATTCTTGCTTTCTCCAAACTGCATTCAGATTTTTAAAAAATCTTCAGAAGAATAAATTACTAGGATTTCAGTACTCTTTTTCCACTTTTTTAAAAAAAGCCTTTTCAATGAACTGGAAAAGCTAATTGTTCAGTGCCTTTAGTGGAGTAAAACAGCTAACAGAGGGGAGATATATTATCATAAATAAACAGCAACAAAAACTTAATACGATGGATACACTGACAAATGGATTTTGTTCATATATTAATGATTGCCGTTACAGGTTAATTTATTTAACTAATAAAAATGGTTATTAGCATAGTGTTTGACTTGAGAAGTGGGAAAATAAGGATTAAGAATCCCAGAAATAAAGTTATCCCCAGATATGTTCTGTTCCTCACTGCTGTAACAGGCTTTCACAGCTTTCAACTGACAGAGGAATCTTTATTTAAAACCCGTGTATGAGATTTGTATGAGAGTCACTGGAGGGGAGGGGGACATAACAAATTGCCTGGGCGTAGGTTTTTATCCACAATTCCCCCACTCAACAGTGAGTGGCTGCACCCCAGGAGCTGAGTCTCAGCAGAGGGCCATCATTCGTTTGATTGTATATGTCCCAAATTAAGACCTCTGTCCTAAACAAGCCTCCACGATGACCGACTGGCTAGCCTGCTGTCTTCAGAGAAGCACAGAATGCTGGGCTCTGGGTCCTGAAAGCATGAATTACTCCTCACTCACGTTTGAGACCGTATCTAGGAATATGGTAATCAAACTAAAGGTGCCTGGAATACACAGGGAAGCTGGAGCCCTCCACAAGAATCAATGGGACAGCCCATTTGTGTTTCAGGAGGAAGCCCCTTGAGTCACACATCGCCATTCTAGAGCCTGAGGAAGCTGTTCCAATTTCTGTTTCAACAAAGTCAGATGACCCCAGGGTAATTGAAAGGCAGTAGTCAAGACACCAGCCCTGCCTTGATTGGTCCCACTGACCGGTTTGCTCCTGACAACACACAGGCTTCCCTCCAGTCAGTGGATACCAGAGGACATTGCAATACTCCCAGGAGATTTGCTGATAAAGGCCATCTTCACCTAGCCGGGACAGACTCCTACCTTTCCCTGAGTCTGTTCTTTCAAAAGTGAGGCTGAGGCCCTGAATCAAGCTGAGGTCAAATTTGATAAGGAGAGGTGACAAGTTTGATGGAACTTACTGGAGCCATTGCATCCTTTGTCACATAGACTCATTAGGCTGGCCTGACAGGCAGGGCCACTTGTCATGACAGACCTTCAAATACTGCCTGTACCTCTTTCCTAAGGACTCTGATAAGAGCAGTTAAAACATCTTCAAAGGGCTGGGGCCGTATCATGGTGGTAGAGTACTTACCTGGCAAGTGTCAGACCTTAGTTCCATCCCCAGCACCACACACACACACACACATCAGACAAAACCCATTTTGGAAGCACACTATAATCACACACTTAGACTTGGTGCTAGCCACCTTCAGCTCAGCCTACTACCATGAATAAATGGTTGCATTTTCATAATATAAAGCTACAATGGCTTCTTACGGTATGAGAGTGTCCACTTCAAATTATACACAATTTCATTTCATACACCTCAATCAAAGTTGCCTTATTTAAAAAGACAGAGTAATTTTCTGTGTAGGGGCCAGCTAATTAAAGGCCAAGTCCTGCCACCTACTCTTTTTTTTAAAACAACTTATGAGCTGCAAATTATTTGTATACTTTCAAATCATTGAAAAAAATTTGAAACCTCCAAAGAGAGGTGGGGATGCAGTTTGGTTAGTACAATACCTTCCTGGTGTGCATGAGTGGTTCGGTCCCCTGCCTCAGGCCTGTAATCCCAGCGCTAAGGAGGAGGAAGCAGGAGAGGTCAGAAGTTCAAGGTCATCCTTGTGAATTCCTGGATTGTAGAAAAGTCTCTCTCGATCTAACCAATAAAACCCAAAAGAAAAATAATATTTTAAGGCATTTGAAAAGTTTATGAATTTGCTGAGGTACAGTGGCATTCCTCCCTGCCTGTACTGTCTATGGCCTTGGAGCAGGGGCTGCAACACACGTGAGCAGCTGAAACATACACAGCATCACTAGCAGAGCCTAAAATATTTATGCTACTAGTATGTTATTATACCTGCAAATATATATATTTGTACCTGGCCCATTACAGAAAACTTCACTGCACCCCTTTTCTGGGTTAAAGGGCAAAAGATAAGGGCCAATCAAATGCAGTAGCGGCTCCAACTTGTTTGCTTTATTTCCTTGCTTTCTGTGAGCTCTATGGTTGGGACATTTTGAGTCACAGTTTTTGCTGTGTAGTCCAGGCTGTCTTCCTCAGCCTCTCTATTATTGACATTACAAGCAAACGCACAGCATCACTATGCTTGGCCAGTATATGATTGGTTTTTTTCCTTATAAATTTTATATCTTAAGCCTACTAGGTACTTTACCACTTAGTAACATCCCCAATTGGTGCATGATTCCTGTTGGACCGAGGTTGGGGAGAAAGGGAAACTATAGAAAACCCTTTGGGAAATGTGTATTCTGTGTGATTAAACAATCACATCATAATGCTAAATCCCTGATGTAGTGCTGGAATTGTGCCTACGTGGGAGGGCATCTTTTCACTTGGAAACTATATTCTGATGTATTTAGGGCAAAAGGGCTGAATAGCTGCAACTTTCTTACAAGCGATTTGTTCCTATTCTTTCGCCATTTCCATGGGGCTGAAAATGTTCAAAATAAAACGTTGGAGGAAATAAAAACAAACCTAAGAACACTAATAATTTGCGCAGGAGTCCCCGGAGAGAAATGTAAATGAGCTGTAAATGAGCAAGCGATCAATGGGCACCACGTGCTGAGGGTCAGTCAGCTAAGGAAGGCAGCTTGAGGTTTGCAGAGAAGCCTCCTAGGCAGTTGTACTTCAGAGAGTGTCATCCACCGGCCCACATCGCTCCTCTTTGTGGCTTTGTCTGAATTCTCCTTCCTCTTTTTCCTGAGTCTGTCCCAGAGTGTGAGGGTTGACCAAAGATTTACTTGTTATCTGATCTGTACACTCACAGTGAATATGATTGATAGTCAGT
Organism: Ellobius talpinus; assembly: GCA_001685095.1. Classification (NCBI taxonomy): domain Eukaryota; kingdom Metazoa; phylum Chordata; class Mammalia; order Rodentia; family Cricetidae; genus Ellobius; species Ellobius talpinus. The sequence continues at coordinate 17,045 of LOJH01005171.1, read as the reverse complement.
TTTTAGCCTGTCTTTCCAGAAATAGTTTTCAAAATACCTCCCATGTAAATATATTTTGGGAACTTTCTTTTTTTTTTTCTAGTGAGGCCTTGAAATCTATCATTAACTGCCTCTTAACCTTTTGAAAATTAATTGCAGGACTGAGGAGAGGTCTCAGCTGGTAAAGTGCTTGCTGAACAAGCATGGGACCTGAGTTTGATGCCAGAACCCAAAGTAAAAGCAGGGTACGGGATCCTTGGTCTATATTTAAGCTCTAGGGATCCAGAGACCAAAGGATCTCCAGGGTTCACTGACAGAGCCAGCTCAGCCTCGTCAGAGAGCCCCACTAATCAGAGAGCCCTGTGTTCCAGTGAAAAACTGTCCCAAAAGACGAGGTAAGTGGCTCGTGTACACCAACATGCAAGGGTGTTCCTTATCTGGCTTCCACACACATTCATGCACACTCACCCACACACTATCAGAAAAAAAAATAATTCTTTAAGATGTGTCATCTCTTTAACCAGAATAAACTCTTAACACACCCACAACGATCATTATGTACCCCTCGTTATTTTGCATTTTCTTCCTCTCTTTCATCCGTGTATATTTTTTGTCTGTGGACAGTTGTTTTGGGGTTCAGGCACCAGCTGGGCTATAAATTGTTTTCAAAGGCTGCTTAGAGGTCAGCAAGGGCTTTCAACTCAGCAGGCAGGACCCAGGAAGCAGCATGCTGCCAGCCCTGGCATCACTGTAACACTTCAGAACTGTGACTCCCTGTCAGGTCGGCTCATTGTAAGATAAAATCTATGTCATAGCATTGGTTTTGTCTGATTGTCAAGGAGAGATTTTGCAGGCTGTCGCTCCTCGAGGGAAGCAAAATGGCATTTGTTTTATTAATAGAGCCGATGGTCTCTTCAAAGCAAAAAAATGCAGATTAGAAACAAATTACTCTTTACCCACTGGCTGTGCTTTAAAACAACCCCCCCAAGGAGACAGAAGTGAACTGAGCCTAATTCGATGTAAAATGCATGAACCAGTTTCTAAAAATAAAATTGGAAGTGCTTTGGTTGTAACAAGCTTCGTTCCAGTAACCTGAGTTATATGAGTGTCATATATTGTTTTATGGAACTTGGAGATTAGAATGATTTTTGGTAGACATCGTGTCGGCTTCCTATTTGAACCAGTCCAACACAAAGCTGAATAGAATTACAGAGGAAAAAAATGAGTGATCGTTACTGGCAGTGAAACAGCCAGACGTTGCCAATAACTTTTAAAACACATATACATGCACTTTACACTCCCTTTCAGTTTTTATTGGCTGTGTCCACACAGACAGCAAATTCTCCAGCAGCGGTACCTCTCAACCCTGATTCCTGGACTCTTGGAACTGCTCAAAGGCAAGATCCACTCCTGGGTTTGGAGGAGGGGGAGAGTGTTAAGCGATTTGTGACCCTAGTATTCCTATCTGCCATTGATGGCTAGCCTTAGCCTCTACCTCCAAAGACGTTAAGGCCCGAGAGACGCGAATGCTTGGTGAGCCTTGCAAGTCTTTGGCAAAAAGGAGCCTGGAAGTTCAACAATCAGACATTTTGTATTTTATATCTTTCCCCTTTGGTAATTCCATTTTATTTCCCAGTCATTCTAACATTTATGCTGAATGTTAAGGCTGGGGCTGGGGCCCATTGCCCTGTGAAGGGGAAACATTTAAAAAAAAAAAACCCAGGAAGAACAAAAGAATGTTCTAAGGGCAAAGCTCAGAAATTTGAATTGAACTTCAAAATGAGTTCTACCTATGATGGTGGGGTGGTAGGAATGGGGTTGATTCTGAAGGAGTAAAAGAATATACAGTTTCAGAATAAAGCAAAAGTCCCATTGGCTCCTCCTGCCCCACTATCCACCACCCCAAAAAATAAAACAGAAAATTCGAGGGCAGGAGCAAGAAAGAGCTACGAGATTTAATGGAGTCAGAGGAAGCGTTGTGGCCCCCGTGAGAAGTTTCCAAAACTCTAGGAAAAGATGATGGGAACTAAGAGGAGAGATGAGAGGACAGGACATCAGGGGACTTCCAGTCTGCAGTGCTGAGAAAGTAGAGCTTCCATGGTCCCTCATAATAACCTGGAGTGGGCTCCACAAAATACTTCCAGGCAGGGGCTTGGGAACAGGGTATCACACATAGGGAGCCTCCAAATGGCCCCGGGATTTGAATAAACGCGGAAAGAATTAAACTGCCCTTGCCAAAGAGAACAACTGTCCCCAAAAGTAAACTTGTAGAGGGTCCGACAGCCTTTGTCAGCAAAGGAGAATAACGTCTCAGGTCCCAGAGGCTCCTCAGGAAGCAGGCATCCCAGTCACAGTCTTGCAGGAGCCAACGGCAAAGTAAGTATTTGCATACCGGAGGTTTCTCACAGAAAGCCAAGATTACACATAAAATCCCCATAGCCTCAGCCACTCCACCGGAGGTGAAAGAAGGGGAAGACAAGAGAGAAAGCAGAGGTGAAACAGGAAACAAAGAGACTAAGCACTCCTGAAGAGACAGTTTCGCCTAAATGCAGTGGTTCTCAACCAGGCAGGAAAAAGTACATCTTCAGCCTTTCCTGGTTGGCATACCTAAAAGATGAGAGTAGCTGACATCTTGTGGGTGGAGACCAAGAATGCTGCCCAGGACACTCACGCCGAAGAATTATCTAGCCCCAAATGTGAATGGGAAGGGTTGGCTTCAGGTAGAAGACATGCCTCCTCGGCCAAACAGGGTGAACGGTATTGACACTGAGAAACCCTAAGGAGAATGGTCAAATTATTATTAACAGCAAAAATCAGAACAAGAAGTGTTTTAAAAGATAACGCTATGCCTGCATACAGGCACACGTCTGTCTTCCCAGTACTGAGGAGGCTGGGGCAGAAAGACCTTAAATTCAAAGCCAGCAGAGACACTAAAGCAAGACTCTTGTCTCTGAAAGTGGTTTTTACACAGGTGCGTTTCCGTAACAATTATACTGACACGGATGTATAAGTGGTAGGTGCAATGTTGACAGCAGGAGAGAACGAGGGACCGGGAGACGGATTGATCAAAGAGTTTGCCATGCAAGCAGGAAAATCTGAGTTTGGATCCACCACGCCCACATAAAAAGCCTTGCACAGTGGAATACGCCTGCAGCCCCAGTGTGTAGGAGGTAGGGGTAAGATTTTGGGGGTTCACTGGCAAGTTCCAGGTTCCGAAAGAGCCTGTCTCAAAAAATAAGACGAAGGGAGATTGAGGAGGGCAGTCCATGTTGATCCCTGACCCTCACAAACACACACGAGTACATGTAGCAGCAGCAGCCAACAGTGTAAAATGGGCCAAATTCATAGAGTAATGAAAGAATATAGATCTTTGAAATTCTAAATTGAACTTCCTGGATCAGGGAAGGAGAGATAAGAGCCAGAGAGCACAGGGAAGGGTGAGCTTTAGGTAGAAGTTGTGCCTCCTCAGCCAAACAGGGTGAGAAGAATGGACACCCCACAAGTAAGTTTACAGGCAGTATTGCAAAACGTGGAGAATTTCTATTCTATCATGAAAATAAACCTATCATGTGTCCAAGGAGGAGGAAAACTCGCCTGTTGAAACTGAGAGGAAAGAGAAACCAGGACGCATGAAGGATTTGAAGTAATTATGAAAGAGTGGGCAAGGTCAATGAAGACACTTGGCGGACACATGGACAACGTCCAGCTCCCAGCTGAGGTCAGGGACCACAAAACTCTCAAGATGACAGCAGCCTGTGGTGTGACAGCTCCCCAGCACTTCTCAGCCCCTGCAGTCAGAGGAGAGAAACAGCAAATAGGCAGACATGGGGTTAGGGTCTGAGCAGAGGTTCTGTAAGCAGGACCTCAGTCAGAGTCACAGGGGGGAGCACTTCAGAAGCATTCTTTAAGGAAGCGGAAACATCCACACACACCAGAGGACTCCATCCCAGAGTGTCTCCACAATCTGATGGTTGTCCCCGTCAGAAGTTTCAGAGGGAGTTCCCCAGTGATGCCCAGCCGCCTTAGCCACCACTAGACACGACCAGAAGACCTCTGCCAAGGGGGAGTTGGAGCGGTGGGCAGGGAGAACCTCAGGCAGGGCAGGAGGATAACCACACTGCTGTCACAGATCTGGAACTACAAAGAGCAAAGCTGACAAGGTCAGGAAGTCAAACAGCATGTCCTGTGTGGAGAGTGCTGACAGCAGGCCTCAGGGAAACACAGAGAGGTTTTATGGAAGGGGGTATCATTTCTGCAAAGCTGCTTTCTTCTAAACAGTGGTCCAGAAATGCTTGCCATTTCTTGGATACTAATTAAACACTAATATTTCCAAACACCAATTACATCACTTAATGCTCCCTAACCACAGGAGTTCAAGGAATGGAGAACTTCTTCCGCTATTCAAAGATGCCACCCCATAGCGTGAGGAGTAAAGAAATGAGCCTACTTTGGGTGTTGAAAAATGAGGCCATGTTCCTCACTGACAACTCTCTTGGTTTTGTCCCACACCTCTGTTTCTTGTCATTTGGCTCCTAAGACACGAAAAAGGAGACAAAGCTGTGAAAGCAGTTACATAATTCATAATTTTCCAGTTTCCTGTAGATTTGTTTTTTTTTAATTCTTTTTAAAGTAATTCTTCTAGGATGGAAGGAAGGTTTTATTCCCAGTTCAGATATCAGTCTGTGTGTAGACTCAGTTTCACCCTCTACAAAATAAGACAGTTAAAGACCTAGCAATGGAAAAGCTCTGTCCAATGGGTCTGATCTGGCCCTGGGCACATGCAGACATGCGTACTGTGTGTGTCCTGCTGTCCACCCACTCCCACCCCCTCTGTCTCTGTACATCTTTGTCTGCCTCTCTCTTACACACACACACACACACACACACACACACACACACACACACA
>LOJH01005171.1:265-12091 GCA_001685095.1 Ellobius talpinus | reverse complement strand
CACACACACACACACACACACACACACACACACACACACACACACACCCTGGTGCCTGGCTGTTTAAAGCATATTAATTGCCACCAAAAGGCCAGATGATCTCTAAGGTTTCTTTCCGGCCTAATGAAATATGAAATAAATTAACTCCAAAAACACAGGCTCAGGCAGATGGCAAATGTTGCAACATGGGCATAAAAGCCCTCGGCCTCAGGTACCAGAGGCCCAGTCAGAGAGAACAAACTTGACACCACGGAGACCTTTGTTAAACAATCGGTTCCCTTGACTGCTCCCATCTGGCTGGCGAATTCGCTGCTGCCTTTTACACTGCACTTTAGGGGCCGTTAGCATCATCATTTTTCCAGAATGGCCTGCTTTCCCCCATGAAACCAGACTGATTTTCTCCACAGAACACTTGCTGCTTTTGAAGCTGTAACTCAATGGTCAATAGTCATTATGTTCTTTCCTGAATGACAACGTACCTGAGAGAGAATAGAGTGCTAATCATTCCTGTTTGAACACTGACCAGCATTTGCAGAGAGGAAGCCTGGAGCCAGTTTCTCTCAGTCACTTGATTCTGACAGGATCGTGAGTGGCTGGCATTCCAGCCCACCCTGGGGAATCTTGTCCAGACTCCATAGTCTCTGCACACCTACCCCTGGCATCCATTAGCTTTGACAGAACATGTACGGCCTTCTCTTTGACTAAAGCCCATCTTTATCTTGCTCTTCTATTGAGCCTTTTGTGCGCTAAACTACTCCCTACTCTGGTGTGGTGGAAACAGATCAATCATCCGGTTTGCTCAAAGAGAAAAGCCTGTGAAGACTGCGTGGAGGCAGGGGGATGGACAAGACATCCTCTAAAGATTCTAGCGTTGTTGGTTTTTTCTCTCTAAGTCTGATGCATTAAAGGACAGTGCCTCACGGTATTCCATGAATAAAAAATATTACTAAAAAAGAAATGCAATTGGTCTACAAAGACATTATAACCACCCCCCACCCTGTGTCCGATGAAAACAAGGAATCATTGAGAATATACACAGGGAGACACCAATTTCTGGACATCAAAGAAGAGGTCAAAGCAGCATAGGCTAGAGGAGTGGTGCCAGGAGCTTTGAGATTAGGTTCAGGTGACGAACTGCACAGCTCCGGAGGCTCCAGGCCTGGGATACTTGAAATGATTAATGACTGAGAGCTATCTACAAGAGATCTTCTTGGCAACAGAGTAAGAAAAGAAGAACTCGTGACTCAAAAACTACTTAGGGTTCTCTGCGAAACTGTGAAGGCTTGTTGAAATTTATAAATAAGAATATGAATTTTTCTGACCTCCAGAAGTCTTCTGCAGTGCGTATGCTCTGACCAGAAAGACAGGGTGGCGGTTCACATAATCATGATGATGGATGCTCTCTGCTCACTCCATTTATCTGAAAATGATTTTCTTCTCTACGAAGTACATTTGGTTGGGCAGTGTCTTAGCTAAAAGCTTTGCATCCCAACCTCGCACCCCAATAACCAATCATCTGTGCAGTAGACAAAACCATCAACCTGTTGGAAAAATGTTAAGAGATTGAAATGAGGACCTGAAGAGAGAGCTTAGTGGTTAAGACCACCTGCCTCCCTAGCAGAAGACCCATTTGGGATTCCCAGCACCCACAATGGTGCCAACATGACTGCAACCTCCAGTTCCAGGGATTAGAAGCCCTCTCTTCTGGACTGTTTGGCACTGTACCCGTGTGTTGCACTTACCTACAGAAAGACACAGCACTTATCCACATAAAAAAGAAAGGAAAAACAGATAAAATAACATTTTAAAAGATCAAAATGAAAAAAGACAACAAAGGGAAGAGGAGAAGAAAAGGAGAGAGCAAGGAGAAGAAAAAAAGAGGAGGAAGAGGGGAAGGAGGAACAGAGAATTCTTCCAAGCGGATGCTATGGAATGGTCTCAGGGAGGCAGGCTTCCCTGAACTAGAAAGTTGGAGAGAGGTGTGCTTTGCACCACACCACACACATATCTTGAGCCCTCCCATAGTCCCATCCTGTTTTGCTAGAGAAAATGACTCGCTGGGCGTGGCTTTGAAAGGAAACCCTAGCTGGCACATCCATTGTGTGGCCCACCGGTTGCCTTCACGCCAGGGAGGCTAGGAATGCAGTCCAATACAGAACTGTAAGCTTGCCACATTGGGAAGCTTTGGTTTTTAACTTGATTGCACGAGAGCCAAGCATGAACTTTGTAGATGACAGTGTTGTGCCACAAGGTGAGAAGGTTAGATCCACCTGACAGGTGGCTGCTAAGACACCTTGGCAAAGCAAAGCTTACCATGGATTCCTTTCTCACAAAGATTGGTAAGATTGATAAATTGATAAACTAGGTTTACTAGGACGCTACTGTAGTACTTTCACTCTAAGACAAAAGGAAGAATTTTTGCTATATTCTAGCAGTGGCAACAGTAGAATCAAATCTAAAATATCTGTTTCTACTATAATTGAAAAAGTGGACAGTGGAGGGTAGGGGAAAAATGAGTAAGCATGGTTGAACTCGTGTCTTCAAGTCTGCAGCCTGAGCAACACCACTGATGGGAGAAGGAATCTGGGAAGGCAGAAAGGCCAAGGGCAGAGCAAGTAATACATCTGATTTGGTACCTGCACTCCATCAGCTGGAAGTACAGAGCTAAAGATAATTATGGGAGTTAGTACCATATTGAGGGAGGCTAAGGTAAAAGAAGAAGGTTTGTAGAGTTAGAAGAGAAAATGATCAATAGCTAGAACACTGTGAAACACGGGCAGTTAAGGCTTGGGTAGAAAAAACAGAGCTCTGAGAGTGATGGTAGGGGGCCTGGAGAGAGCTGAACCTAGGACCAACAGGGAGGGTTTCCAGCAGAAAAACACAGGGAGATGCCAAGTAAGAGAGGTTCTGATGTAGATCTTTGCACTTAGCCATTAAGAAGCTCTTAGCAATGATACCAAGCAATGGAAGTCAATGTCATTTTAGAGTCAATGTCATTTTGGAGTGAATATGGTGACTCTTTGCGTTATTCAGTCCTCTGGGACTGAGAATAAGCAGCTTTCATAATGGAAAAAGGTTGTCGATGTCTTCCTATGGCTATTAAAAGATGTATGTAGGCTGGGAACGGAGCTCAGTCAGTAGTTTGCCTAATACACACTAAGCCTTCTATTTGATCCCCAGCGTGGCATAAGCCAGGCAAGGTGACACAGGCCTGTTGATGCCCCACCCTGGAGGTACAAGCTGGGCAATCAGAAGGTTATACCCTTCTGTGTAGCAAGTTCCACACCAGCGTGGCCTAGGGACTATGACTTGAAACAAAGCAAACAAAAGACTCGTGCTAAAAGACAAATGGTTTTTGAGCACTACTTGCTTAGCTATATTCAAACTGTTGATATTGCTTCACCCTATGTTGCTATTTAAGATTGATTGATTGATTGGTTGATTGATTATGTGTTCTGCCTGTATGTGTGCTTGCAGTCCAGAAAAACACACTAGATCTCATTATAGATGGTTGTGATCCATCATGTGGTTGCTGGGAATTGAACTCAAACCTCTGGAAGAGCAGCCAATGCCCTTAACCTCCGAGCCATCTCCCTAGCCCCCCTGTGTGGTTATTTAAATTCAAAGTCCCAAAATAAGAGTTCTGCAGATAATGAGCAACTAACAGGGCTTTAATATCCCCGAACCACTCTTGTAAGACAGAAACACATTACATATGTTCCGAGACCTTGACTATTCCATTCCTACATTGTTTTAAGATTCATGTCATTGAGAACTAACCTTGATGGGAACGAGCCGAATATGTTCTTATTTACTAGCTGAAGTGAGCCTCTACATGCCCAGAGAGAGTGTCAATAATGCACAGGACTCAGAAGTTTTGAAACCATGTTATTTGTGACCAATTTTTAATGCAAATTTTATGCATCAAAGAACTTTTATTTAAGTAGAGGAACTTTTGCCAGCACCATTGGCTCCTAGTAACTCCAAAATTGCACCTGGCAGAGTTTAATGATCAACACTGGCAATGAAGTGCTCATTTACATAAATCTACTTTTTCAATAAACTCTTCAGAGATTTGCACATAGAGAGCCATTTTAATTTAAACATGCGTCGAACCTGTATCATTAAGACATACTTTAATTCTTAAGTTTAATTGAAACATTAACAGTCTTTAAAATTGCAAGCTTAATTTGTAAGCCATACTATTTTAGAGGCATATAACCTGAATTCACATCAAATCCATCTATCTATTACATTAACGTTACTTTTCATGTTAATACCTAAAAGGGCTTTGGAGAAGTTATTACTTGATTCACTTAATCAGGCACACTTTATTTTTGTTCAGCCTCCAACATGAGTTTTATACAAATATAAGTTGTATTGTCTTTAATAAAAATATTAGTCATTCAATGACACCTTGCCATTTAATATATTCCTATAAGAAACTGATTCAACTTGCAAGGTATCTGTATTACTTTGAGCTAGCTTCACTTTGACTGGGCTTTTGATCCAATCATGTGTTTTATGTGGAAAGCATATATTATTCTGTTTTAAATTGAGACGCTGGATCTCTGAGAAAGTGAAAGGTACAACTTGAATTATGAGCAAGGCAGAGATTAAATCAGACAAAGAATGGACAAATGTCCCTGCTTCCAACACTAATTCTTTCTTCTACCACAGATAGAATGCCTCTGTACTTACTTGCTCTCACTGTGTGACAGAATTACGTTGTCTGGATTTTTTTTAAGGAGGTCCTTGCTTTATCATTTTTATCTGAAGCAAGTACTACATCAACAAATCTTATAATACCTCCAACTAGCAATATCTAGTCACCAGAAAATTACACAATCCAAAAATAGATAATAAAATGTGTAATGGGTCTACATGAACAGGTTAACGAAGTTAACATTGACTGCAGATAGAACAGCTACATGAAGAAAGCCCAGCTCCAAGCAGCTCACAGTCTCAGAAAGGGAGGTGGGCTCTTTAAAATTGGGAAAACATTTCATTTGGAGGTCTTAGAGAAGGCTTCAGCAACAGAGGCTGAGACAGCAGGAGAAACCAACTTTTCATTCGCGTTCCAATTATGCAAAGGCCAGATCCCAGCTGATGAGAAGACATGTGACAGCCAAATGGGCTCAAACAATAGAGCAGAGTGCAGTGAAGGCGTTCAAGTTCGGGGCTTTAAAACCAGAGTCGAATTTTCTTTAAGGTCCTGCCAACAACACATAGCCTGCTTTTACTCTGCTTCTTCATTGCCTCTCCTTTCCCTGCAATGTTTCAACCCTTTGTCTATAGAAATCAGAGAGGAAAATCATTTGTAACATGCTTTGTGCAAGCTAGGTGGGAATAACCGCATGTAATAAAAAACACTGGTTGACCCTAGCTGCAGACGAATGGATAGACCAGACCACCCAGTGGTAACAGGGTAAATTTCCAAGAAGCAATTATCTTCTTTCTTTATTTCACATTTCAACATGAAAAAAAAACTACAGAAAAATTAAAATAAAGGAAATTCATTCATAAGTATAAAAATCAACTTTTGAAATTTGGTTTGTTTCCTTTCAGGGGTGCTATGTATACGTGTATGTGAAACACCACTGAAAAGCATATTCCAGAAAACAATTAGGAAACTGCAAGCATACTGCTCATGGTATTTTGAAACCGCCACTATTCATTCACCAGAGAACATCAGCACTATAAAACAAATGACTGTTGAAGACTTTTGTCTTGATTATTATTCTGTTGAATGGTCATGATATTAGTTATTTAATCAATCCTCTCTGGCTAAATGTTGAGGTTATTTTCAACTTTTTGCCATTACGAAGCAATCTATGTGAAACATCTTTACAGCTAGGCACGGTGCTCATGCCTACAATCACAGCATTCAGGAAGCTGAGACAGGAGGATGAAAAATTCAAAGACTGCCTGGTCTACATAATGAGATTTTGATACAAAAAATACATTAAAATATAAAGATAGTATTTTGGGCCTTTATACATAAATATGCTTATATTTTAATATAAAGATATATACATATGTTTAAACATAGATATTTATATTTTATTATGTCATTTAAATGAAAGAAACTAAACATATTTATTGAATGAAAGGAGAAAAATCATGATGAGTCTTGGTGTACATTCTTTATTAGTTTTTAAGAGCAATTATATCAAATTTCATTTTGGTCAATATCAAGTAAAAATATACATTTCTCTAAAATTTCTCAAGTAATTTTCTTTTCATTTTTCTTTCATCACTAGTAGTTGATAACAGGGATTGTTTAAGCTATTTGTTTTTCCTTTGCAATGCCAGGGGTTGAATCCAGGGCCTTACGCATGGTAGGAAGCACTATAGCTGAGTTACACTCCTATTCTCTAGCTTGTTTTATGTATTAGATGGTGAACAGGAAACGCTAATGTGCTAAGATAGTAAATGCATGCAGCCTTACTTGCTTTTTTTCTTGCAGCTCCCTTTCTCCTTTCTTAAACTATTAGTACTCCCTGCCTCCGGAAAGGTGCTGCCCATAGTGGGCTGGTCTTCCTACATCAAATAGTAATTAAGACAATCCCTTATTCCCTCAGGCCAACCTGATCTAGATAATTCCTCATTAAAACTTGCTTCCCAGGTAATTCTAGGATGTGTTGCATTGACCGTTAAAACTAATTGGCATAATATTGAATCTCTTAATCAATCTAGAAGATAAAATCCTCCATCCCATCAAAAGAATGGTTTTTGTTTTTTTTTAAAGGCAGACCTCTGACTTCTTAAGGAATATACAGAGGGACCAAAAAAATCTCCTGGGGATACACAGATATCTATCAATGATCTGGGGCAAGGATGCTAAATTTATGTGTATATGATGTCCTTGTCCTCTGTCCTCCACCTCCATTATTTGACCAACCTATTAAACCTTTGAAAAACCTCACATGTCTTCATGTCTTATTAATTTCAAAAACTCCTTAAGGTATTTGGTGTTGCTGGTCATCTAGCAATGGAACTATCAGGAGTGTGCATTAATTAGTAAGCCTTCCACTTCTTTCAAGATCAGCAGAAATTCTTCCTCTCTGTTTTCACTGAGCATCATTCAGCTACATTTCCTCTCCCTTCCAATCCTTTTCTAATTTAATATCTTTTTAAAATTCAGTTATTGTTATTAACTAATGATACACCATTTCCTGATACACTGAATGGTCATGTTGAAGGCCAATCCGCTCATAAAACATTTAAAAGCTTATGCAGCATCTTTAGAGATCAATGAAATCCTTCCTCCACAGGTTTCATCCTGGAGAAAGAAAGCAGCAGCTGGTAAAGAGTAGGTAGTGACAGCTGTGCTCTCTGTGAGGAGCAGGAAGAACTGACACCAAAGGAAGATGAGGAAAAATTCATCAGCCTTTCTCATGACAGAGCTGAGCATGACTCCTGGTTTTGCATCTTTCTACTTACAATAGTTGGGACTATTAACAAACAACCAAGCTTGATGTTAGGAAGAAAGGATTTTAAGATGTTTCAGTTCCACTTGAGAGTCTTTACATTTGGCCTTGACCTTGGGTGTAAGAACTGTTGGTAGCATCTCACATGTTCACTCATTTGCTCAGTGTTTTGGGGGTACATTTTATAGACCAGATATAGTGGACATAATTCTTCTAAAAGGAAAGGCCAAGAAGAATTTGGGAAGGTTTTGGCCTATGATCTCTATTAGCACAAATAAATTCCCAACTTTAGTCTATAAAGTATCTCTTACAGGAATTCTGGAGCAATGTCTAGTCTGATCTCTGTTCTCATGGAATTTACACATGCTTAAAACCAACAAGCAAGCTGGCAGTGATGGTCCAGTACTACTGGTGCTCTGACAGTAACACAAAACAATAGTGTGGATTCAAGAGAGGCATTAAACCAAAAAAAAATGGTATCCATGATGAGTCCTGTATTGGTTAATTTTGTCTCAATATGATTGAGTTAAAAGATATCTAGGTAACTGATAAAATATTTTTCTGAGTTTGTCTGTTAGGGCATTTCTAGATGAGACCAACATTTGAATCAGTAGACTGCATACACAAAGATTCAACCTCACCACTGTGGATGGGCATCATCAATCCTTTGAGATCCAGCAAACAGATGGAACAGGGTAAATTCTTAATTGAGCTGGGGCATTCGTTACTTCCTAGCCAAGAACATCAGAGCTCTTAACTCTTAGCCTGCAGACTCCAAGCCTTACAGCAGCAGAGTTCACTCCCACCCTTCCTCAGACCTTTAACCTTGAACTGCAGTTATAAAAGCCGTTTCCTTGAGTCCCAGGTCTTTGAACTTGAGCCAAATGATCCAATCAACATTTTTAGTTCTCTAGTTCATTAATGGTCTTGAGGACACCACTCCACTCCTAATGAGGCCACTCAGCGTCTCGAATGTCAAAAGGAAAGAATGCATGCCCTAGCCCAATATCTTAATGTTAGTCTGGTAGGACAGAATGTGAGGACTGAAGAACAAGAAACATGGAAGCCAAGTCAATAGAGAGGATGCTGGAGACATGGACAGGACCATCTAAGAGAAGGCCACCTCCATGACGTGGGATTTGAACTCTCGTCTAAGAGAAATGGAAGCAAGAGAAAGACAGCTCTGGGAACAAGGAATGCAGAGGAGGGAAATAAATCTGGAGAGAAAGATTTCATCTGTATACTTCATCTGTGAGAAGATCTTGGGCTGAAGTCCTGCTGGTGGCAATGGGAATGGAAGAAGTGTGTGAGCTAATCTGTCCTAAAGTGTCCTAATCTGAAAAGCTGCAGTGACAAACTGCTATCAGCGGGATGGCTTAGCAACAAGGGGTTTATAGCCTCCCAAACTAATCCTTGAAAATGGAGGTCTTGAAAGGACTTTGCTTCCTCCAACAACTTGAGCAAAGAACTTCTTTTTGCTTCCTTTAGCTTTTGGGTTTCTGTGGAGGAGGGGTATGTGTGTGTTTGTTTTTGTGAGTATGTGTACATGTGTGCAAATGTGTGAATACCAGGTGCTGATACTGGATGTTTTCCTCCAACACACTTCACAAGAGATATTGAGACAGGGAGGGATCACTACACCTGCCCAGCATTTCAGGGCTCACTACACCTGCCGAGCATTTCAGGGCTCACTACACCTGCCCAGCATTTCAGGGCTCACTACACCTGCCCAGCATTTCAGGGCTCACTACACCTGCCCAGGGTTTCAGGGCTCACTACACCTGCTCAGCATTTTAGCACACTCCAGGGATCCAATCTCCAATCTTTGCAGCAAGAGCTTCACCCGTTTTTGGAATCTTCTAGTAGTCTTGATGCTCCACAGCTTTTGAGTACACCATGACAATTCCAAACAATCTTCTTGCCTGTGCCTGCTCAGACTCTTCCCTCTGTACGGCTGTGTTTCTGTGTTCAAATGCCCTTTTGTACAATTCTGGTTAGATTGAATTCATGATAATGACTTTATTTTAATCTCAGCATAAACCATGCTTTCAAATAAGGCCATATTCTAAGATACGGAGGCCTGGGAATTCAATATAGTTTTGGGAGTAACATAATTCAACCCATAACAGGAGTTCTTCCATTCAGCTCCAACCTCTGCCTGTTGCCCTGGATGCCTAGTTCACAGAGATTGTGGCCCAGAACTCCAGGTCACTCCTGGATCCTCCTCACTTGCCTCACCATGGTTAGACTAGCCTTGGCCTAGGATATGAGATCATTGGACCCTTCCTGCAATTGCTCTCCAGGTTTATTCTTGTAACATTGTCTGCACAGTGTGCCAAGGTCACAGCATTGCTGTTGCTGGTGGTCATTCATAACATCACTGTGACCTATTTTTCAATCCACGAGACCAGGGTATCTCAAAGGGTTATGTATAGACCACTAGCACTATAGGTTACCAACAAATGTAAGTATGTAAAGAGACTTTCAGAGCTCAGCTCCCAAACGAACTTTTACAATTGTCACTGGAAGAAGGAGCTTCTAACTCTTTTTAATCACAAGAGAGCATGTGCTGCAGGGCCCTGTGCAGAAGCAACACCTGTGGGGTCCAATATATAATTGATGATGTTGATATATTCTTGTCCAAGGACATCACCCACAGAGGTCTAGTGGAACAGCTTTCAAATGGTTTGTTCTCAGTTGTACTAGAACTTGTGTCAGAACTTTACTTGTAAATATGTAGTATGCTGCGGTGATGGGGCATTTTCTAAGCACAGGTGCCTTCCAGCTATTTATAGGCAAGTCCTCTGTAGAGCAGCCGTAGGTGGGAAACTCCAAGGGGATGTGTGGGTTGCAGGATGACTAAGCTCGCACCTATAGCAACAGAAGAGCTAAAGTCATTACAGTAGAGCGAGCCCAAATAAACCATTTGGTCTTCTGAAACAGTTACTGAAAATGTCCTATTGGGTGTTTTTGTCCATTTCATTTGCCATTTTATAAGGACGGGCCACCATTGTGGCACTGCTCACAAAGACGATGCTTCTTCTCAGTTTCCTAAGTCAGCTCTTGCTAACAGCAATGACAACTATTAGGCACAACTAGCCTGGGCTAGGGAAGGAGCTCAGTAGTGAAGCATGTGCTTAGCATGTATAAGGTTGTTCTGTCCCAACACATACACACACACTCACACATGTATCACACACATATACACATATGTACACAAATATACATACATGCACATATGCATTCGCATGCACACACATACAGTATACACATGGGTGCACCTGCACACACACACATACACAAAACACACACATTCACCAGATTGCATGAAGCCAACCTTTGCTGTGTCTTATTTACCTGCTCATTTGTTTGTTTGCACATATGAGAATGGTGTTTAATGAGACAGGCATCAAGATATGTCAAGTGTCTGTCAACATAGAGCCTTGCCCCTGGTGCTAACGTGTCCATGCTATAGACCTGGGTGTGCTATTCCTCAGGTACCCTGTGGTGTGAAGCCACAGAGACTGGTGGAGGATTGGCTATTTAGTCATCCTTCTTAAACTTGCCACAGATGCAGGATACCCAGACTAGGATCAGCTGCCAGTCCATGACCCCCAACATCCCCATGGCATCTATAGGACCATACATGGCTGTAGGGGTCCAGTTCCTGGGTGATTCACAGAAGCATGGGCCCAGGAACCTGCTCAGCATTGTGATCAGGTCTGAATACTCAGGATCACTCTGATCTGTGGCTCAACAGTAGTGTCCTAATAATCTGTTTTCATGCTATGTTCATAATTCCGAATGTAAACCCATCTCCTGATTTTTCTGCATTGTTACAGGTAGCTTGTTTTCCTTTGGGGGAGGGATGGTAGGTGCTAGGGTTGAACATAAGACCTTGATCAGGCTAAGCATATATTCTCTGGATGCTAGTCTCCCAGCCCTGATGGGGAAGCTCAGCCAATCATATCTGGCTAGGGTGTGGCTGCTGGAGGCCAAGTAGAAAAACAGGAGAGAAAGGTGCTCGCTCTCTCTACAGCTGTGCTCGTCGGACCATTTCGGATTTCGGACCTTTCACTCTATTAGTGAGTTTCCCCTTTTTCAATTATTAAAAAATATTACTGTTGTTCTTGAGCTGGTCTGGTTATTCATCACACTGACTGGATATGCAAACATTACACTTGGCACCCAATGTGGGGCTCGAACCCATGACCCTGAGATTAAGAGTCTCATGCTTTACCAACTGAACTTTAAAGTTCTTAAAAAGAAAGAGTAGTTGGGTGTGGTGGTACACATTTTTAATCCCAATACTTGGGAGGCAGAGGTAGATTGACCTCTGTGACTTCAAGGGGCAGAAGTAGATTGACCTCTGTGAGTTCAAGGTGTGGTAGCA
>LOJH01005170.1:20028-36858 GCA_001685095.1 Ellobius talpinus | reverse complement strand
TAGATGAGAGATAGATAGATGAGAGATAGATAGATGAGAGATAGATAGATAGATAGATGATAGATGAGAGATAGATAGATAGATGATAGATGATAGATAGATAATGTATATCCATGTGTATACAGAAATGGATATCTATGCATGTAACAATTAATAAAACAGATCATGAATTTGAAAGAGAGCAAGGAATAGTGTATTAGTATAATATATAATAATATATAATTGTATATATTAGAGGGATGGAAGGGAATGGGCAAATGGTGTAACTATTGTAACCTTAAAAATAAAAGAAATAATTATTTTAAAAATGGGAGCATATTCATTAGTTATATCCTTAAGGATGGTAGGTGCTTTGTCCTCAACTCTGATCTGTATCTTGACCTTCTGGACCTGTCTATATCTTCATTTTCTTTTTATACAAACTTATTCATGTGAACATGAGGAGAAAACCAGAGGTGAAAGGGTGGAGCTTTAAAAGACCAGAAGAGGGAGGCGGGGAGTGGATAACTTGGAAGGTAAGGAAAAATTAAAGGCCTCATTCATCACCTCCCATCCCAATTCTCTTCCTCCAAAATTACCAGCCCCAAACACACATCATTCTGGACATTTTCTATGTATTTAAAGTTATAGAATAGATGTGTATGGTTTCTGCCTGTGCTATTTTATTATCCATACTCATTTTCTGCCATCTTCATGGGGTATGAGGTGATAGCTCTGTTGATTTGAGTAACTCGTACCAAGTGAGGGCAGAACTGCACTGGGCTTTGTTTAAATGGAAAGTACTGACATAATGAAATATGGGCAGGGTTGGGAAAGACTCTAAGAGGGACCAGAATGTCTTCATTTGCCAGGAAGTGAAAATTGAGGGATATTTTTCTTCAGTAAAAAGGATTAGGGAGTGTTAGAAGGCTAGAGGTGGTAGTTTCAGGTGAATACCTATTATAATTACACACAAACTTAGGAAAATATTTTCGATCTGTGGTTGGATCCACAGGAGGCTAAGTGAATGCGTGTGTGTGTGTCTGTGTGTTTCTGTGTGTGTGTCTGTGTATGTCTGTGTGTGTGTCTGTGTGTGTCTGTGTTTATGTCTGTGTCTGTGTGTGTGTCTGTGTGTATGTCTGTGTGTGTATGTCTGTGTGTGTGTCTGTGTATGTCTTGTGTGTGTGTCTGTGTGTGTGTCTGTGTGTGTCTTGGTTTCACATCTAGGAAAGGGAGAAAACAAGCAGTGGTTTACTAAATCAGAGTCACTACATCTGTGATGGTTTGAAAGAAAATGGCCCCCAAAGAGGTGGCGCTATTAGCAGGTATGGCCTTGTTAGAGGAAGTGTCACTGTGTGGGTGGACATTGAGGTCTCTTTTGCTCACACTTCCCTCAGTATGACTGTCAACAGGCTTCCTGTTACTGGAGCACTCTAAGCTCTAGCACCATGTCTGCCTGCCCACTGCTTGCTCCCCATCATGATGATAAAGGACTGAACCTCTGAAACTGTGAGCCACCCCAGTTAAATGTGTTCTTTTTAAGAATTGCTGTGATCGTGGTGTCTCTTTACAACAATAAAAACCTAATTAAGAGAGTATCTTTATGTAACTCTCTCTGCAGTCCCATCTCTATCTAGGTTGTCCCTAAACTCTGATCCTATTAGCCACTTTATTTAACCAAAGAGAACACATTAAAATTTCCTTGCAAGTTCTCCTAGCAACAGGGCTTTGTGATTCCTCTTTAGGGAATGAAGACTTCAAATAAAATCAATGTTTACTTCCAGTTAGTTATTATTGTACAAGTAATGCCATCACAAAATTTTTCACAAAAAAAGTATCACAAAAATTTTTGTGAAATCTTATATTTTCTGATCACAATGGCAATCAGCTGGCACTGTTCCTCTTCCAGGTATGCATCCACCTGGAAGAGGTGTGGGAGCTTCACTGGGAGGAGCCTGGTACCCAGAGTGAATGGATGAAAAGATGCCAGGCAGGGAGGCTGGGGACACAGTGTATACCACTCTCTGCTGCCACCCTCCCTGACAGTAATCCATCATCATAAATATCAGACTACAGTAACTGCCATGTTCCTGTCATCTCTTGTCTTCCAATTGGAATTGAGTAAAAAATGACAGGAGATTAGTGTTTTAGACTAAACTGTCTTAGACCCCAACAGATAAGACTGAAATAAAAAGAGGCACTTAGGCTAAATATTTGCCTCTTAAAACTTTTACCTGATTATGGTGGTTTGAAAGAAAATGTCTCCTAAGGGGAGTGGCACTATCAGGAAGTGTGGCTTTGTTGGAGTAGGTGTGGCTTTGTTGGAGGAAGTGTGTCACTGTGGAGGCAGGCTTTGAGGTCTCTTATTTGCTCAAGATACCATTCAGTGTCTCAGTTTATTTCCTGTTGCCTGCAAGATGTAGAACTCTCAACTACCTCTCCAGCACCATATCTGTCTGTGTGCAACAATAATAATGGACTAAACCTCTGAAACTGTAAGCCATCATCCCACTGAATAGTTTCCTTGATAAGAGTTGCCGTGATCATGGTGTCTCTTCACAGCAATAAAAACCATAAGACAGAAGTTGGTATCAGGACTGGGTATTGCTGTGAAAGGTCTGACCATGTTTTGTTTTGTTTGTTTGTTTGTTTTGGGGGAATTTAGACCTTGGTACTTTGGGTTAGGAAAGCAGTGGAATACTTTAAGCACTGCTTAATAGGCAATACTAGTAGGAGCATGGAAGACAGTGGTGCTGAGGCTGACTGGACCTCTGGGGGACTGGCTTAAGGGGTTTGAGAAGAGAATTTTAGTATGTTGCCTAGAAATTATTCTTGTGATATTTTGGTGAAGAATGTGGCTGCTTTTTGACCCTGTCTGAAGTTTGCCTGAGGCTAAAGTGAAGAGTTTTAGATTAACTTCCTTGGCAGAGGAAATGTCAAAACAGCTAAGTACAGTCTCTGTCATGTAGTTATTAGTGGCAACTCAAATGAAAATTTATAATGAAAAGGATCAAGCTGAGCAGGGTAAATTACATAATGTAAAATTTAAGGACAAAAGGAACACCAGAAGTGGAATGGGGCTAAGTCCTGTTTTCAAGGAGATAAACAGATTAAGAAATGGAATAAAGGGAGTGGTGACCTCAGAACAAGATCCCACCCAGCTAAGGTTCCAACTTATGAAAAGAAATTAAGGAAAAGCTTAGAGCTGGATCATGCCTTAGAGGCTGGTGTGTCTCTGAGTTTGAGCCCAGCCTGGTCGACCCATGGAAAACAGAAAGCTGGTGAAGATATAATTGAACAAGGGGGCATGTTCCAGCCCCAGCAACAATAGAACTTGGCAGCTTCAACCACATGGTTCTGGCTTTAAAGTAAGGAGAGAAGAAAGGCATTATGGAATCTTCCTTGTTGACTAAGGAAAGCCACTGAGGCCATGCATATGTCAGGGGTGCACCTGAATGGAGGCTCAGGGAGGCCACTGTGTAAGGCTGTGAAGGTGAAGCCTGGATTGCTTTGGAGACCTCCAGATGTTGGAGATTCCAGAGCCATGGGATACCTGCCAAGGAGAGCTGCTAACAGGGAGTGGAACCAGCCCAAGAGAAAGAAGTGCATTGCAGTCAACAAAGCTGAAAAGAGTAAGAGATCTGAAGAGCGCTTTGATGTCAGACATGGAGATGTAGAGCTCGGAGTTTTCCAGCTCATTTAGATCCTGTTTTGGTCCAGTTTTTCCTCACTATGCTCCCTTCCCTAATGGTATTGTATATCCTATGTCATTATATGTTGGAAGTATGTAATCTGCTGTTTGGTTTTGATTTTACAGATTACAATTTAAGAGATTGCATGAGTCTCTGAAGAGACTTTGAACTCAAGACTTTTAAATAAGTTTGAGATTGTTGTAGGCTATTGGGACTTTTGGACTGAATGCGCTTTTCCATTATGAAATGGTTACAAGTCGTTGGGGGCAGGGTTTAGAATGTGGTGGTTTGAAAGAAAATGCCCCCCCAAGGGAGTGGCACTATTAAGAGGTGTGGCTTTGTTGGAGTAGGTGCGGCCTTATCGAAGAAAGTGTGTCACTGTGGAGGCGGGCTTTGAGGTCTCACATATGCTTAAAATAACAACTAATATCTGGGTTCACTTTCCTGTGGCCTGCAAGATGTAGGACTCTCAGGTACTTCTCTGTCTGCCTGCGTGCTGCTGTGTCCCACCATGATGATAATGGACTAAACCTCTGAAAATGTAAGCCACCCCATTAAATGTTTTCCTTTATAGGAGTTGCCATGGTCATGGTGTCTCTCCACAGCAACAGAGGCCCTAACTAGGACACTGACCATGGAGAAAGTCAGGATTATGAGATAGCAGCTAGATTTCCTAAACAGACCAGAGATAGATGTCAGAATAACCGAGTTCCTGCCACCTGAATCCTTCCCAGGAAGGATAACTATCAGTGCTTTCTTCTGTTCTCCTGTGCTCCTATGCTGGCCTCATGAGGAATAGAACTTCAAAATGAGAGTTGTTTTCTGTTTCAGCTTTTGTCTGTCTACTCAAACTTTTCTCCTTGCCTTAGTTATCATTTTTTTTGTTTTTGGAATGAACTGCTGCCAATTCTAGATTGAAAGCAAAGCTAGAATCTTTAAGCAAAATTATTGTGATTTTTTTCTCTGAATGGAGTAATGTATACATTTCTGTCACCCAACAGGTTTGTCTTATATCACAGTATTTGAAAAATTAATAAAATAATTTTATTGTTTTTTGGTACCTTTTAGTCCTGATTGGGAAAGTAGTTTTCGTTTGAGAAATGATCCATTACTAGTGTTTGTGAGCAAATGGAACAAAGTCAATCTGGCATGGATTTATTAGACCATCTGTTTGAGTCACTAAGACAACATGATCAAGGCAACTCTTAGAATTTAATTGTGGGCTTGCTTACAGTTTCAGTGAGTTAGTCCATTATCAGTGTGGTGGGGGCATGGTGGGAGCAGAGTGTACTCCCAATGCTGGAATAGTAGCTGAGAGCCACATCCTGATTTGCAGGCAGAGAGAGCCCTACCAAACTTAGTCCAGTAGGGGTGGACTTTGAGCTTTCAGAAGCTCACACAAATCTGTTTCAGCCAGTAGCTTAACAGAAATATAACTAGGTAAAAAAACTAAACCGAATGCTGGGAAAAAGAAGGCAGAGTCAGAGAGAAGCCATGGAGCTGCCAGAGGAGAAAGATGCAAGCCGGCAGGCAGAACCTTGCCAGTAGGTCATGAACCTCATGGTAAAATATAAAATGGAATGGGTTAATTCTAGATGTAAGAGCTAGCTAGCAATATGCTTAAGTGATTGGCCAAGCAGTGATTTAAATAATATAGTTTCTGTGTGATTATTTTGGAAATCTGGGCAGCCGGGAAATGAACAAGTGGCCTCACACTATACGCTTCCTCCAACAAGGCCATACTCCTGATCTCAAACAGTGGCCCTCCTGATGGCTAAGCATTCAAATATATGAGGGCCATTCTTATACCACTAAACCATCTAAGAGAGTGGTTACAAAGCTAAAGATATAGGAAGACTTTCTGACCTTGAATCCCACTTCTGAGAAACTCTTCTTTGTAAGTGAGGAAGGAGCATTACATAGCAATGCAGGTAAACAACTGGTTTTGAAACATAGTTTTGTATAGCAGCAAAAATAAAATAAAAACAAAGCAAAAAAAGTGACAACTTGAAGTTCCTAGTAGTTCCTGAATTAAACCGTAATAAAGCCACAGAATAGAATTTGATGCAGCTATTTTAAAAAACCCAGACCTACGTACGTTCACCAAGAGTTCCGCCCTCCAAGTAGCCTATAGTAACCTGTAGTGAGCCAGTGTTCAACCTCAGTCAATTACTTACAGCTTATAGGGACCCTGAAAACAATGGTTTTTTAAGTTTAGTCTGAATCATAAGCATGCTTATGTTATTTGGGAGGAGGCTGAGGTAGGAAGATCACAAGTTCAAGACCTGCCTGGAGTATAGAGTGAGTTCAAGGCCAGCCTCCACAAATTAATCAAAGTCTGTCTCAGAGCAAAAAGTAAAAAGAGGGCTTGAGAGTGGCTCACTGGTGTATATGTAGTTTGCAAGAGACGCTAGCTTCCATCTAATCCTGCTCCCAAATGGTGTGAGGATGGCGGAAGAATTACTAGGCTGTTTATTCCAGTGGAGAGCGGAGACCTCTGGGCTTCTCATCAGACTGGTTCAGTGTAGGCTCCTACATTTTCACAGCAACCTGCCCTGCACGAGATCTGAGGGACGCGATCCTGAAAATACACTGTTAGACTCCACAGACCTCCGAGAATACACCTCTGCTGGACTATTTCCAAGATGAATGACAAAGCCTTTCCTCTCCTTGGGATCCTTTCTCTTGACAGGCGTCACCGTTAACTGTTACAGCTCCACAAATGACAAAGCCTTTCCTCTCCTTGGGATCCTTTCTCTTGACAGGCGTCACCGTTAACTGTTACAGCTCCACATTCTGTGGCTGCTTTGTTCCGATGCACTGAGCACCAGGGTTTATTCTGCATAAACATTTGCTTCTGTTTATAAAACAGACATCACTCCACTGTCTCTCCAGACCCCTGACACTTCTCCTTCATCCTTTCCGCATCAGAAGCGACAAGGACAGTCCCAGTGCCCTTACCAGTCCCTTTGTTGCCTCTTGTGTACTTTCCAATATTGGTTATTCTCCTAGTGGTGTTCCCCCAGAGGCTACTGAAAATGGCCAGGGAAAGCCCTGTCTCAAGTTATCAGTATGATTCACTGATGTTGCTGGAGTCCATTATTCCTCTCTGGGGAGGGGACAATGCAATTCAAGTTAGTTCAAGCTAACCTTAAGGTAATTTAACTGGTTGCTCCAACCTTGTTTTGTGCCTGTGCCTATCTGGATAAACAGGGTAGGGCTGCCCTCTGCTGTCTGAAGGTAAACTTTACATTTATTTATCTATTTGTATTTTTCATACCTAGTTATGCCCAGAGTACAGACTTCACCAGATGGATGTCAGTAGCCTTAAATTAAATTAAAACTTAGTGTTACCTCAGATACATAATGCACTTGGAGAAGTTGAAAGCTTCAAAAATCATCCCTTGGGAAGCAAGCTTTCAGGAAGCATCAGGTAAACCACTTCTTGTTTCTATAACAACACACATTCAGGCCGCTGTGAAGCTGCTTTAAATGGCATCTTTTCTTTTACTAAACTCTTCATTCTTTTGCTCAGTCTAAGCATCCATCATTACCCCGTTGCTGCTTCTCTTCCACTGGTCCCGGCCCCTCTCCTTAGGATATCTTTTCTGTCAGTCCATTCTCCACAGCCCTTCCTACAGGGTTCTGCTGCCACCGCGCTCCTAACACACCCAATGCTCCCTTCTGCCAACTAGGCCCTGAGACTGCAAGCGTTTTGAATTTTTTTTTTCTCTTGCCAGATGAGCAAGGATCACATCCCATTCATTCACTGCCCAGACTAATTCTATCATTAGAATCTGAGTTCTCAGTGCAACCAAGAGCACTTTTTGCTTGTCGGAAACCACACTTTGGTTCTGTGGAAGCCGAAGTCAGCACTGAGGAGCATGGTATACCTACAGTACAAGGGAAAAGACAATGACACTTTTAGTTTGAGAGGTCCAAGGCCATTGAGAAGATGACACAGCGAGGGTAACCATTGGGGCAGGAGCAGATGAGAATATCAATACTTTCTTATGTGAAACGGAACTCACAGACTTGTCCTAACAGTTGCGCACAAGATATAGCACACACATCTGACAAGCAGCAAGAGGCTTAGAGAAGTTACATTTGCCCAAGGTTGTTCTACCAGAAGTTGCGGTTAGAATATCAACCCACCTTTTTGACCCCACAGATCATACCTGTGAGTCCATATTGTAAGTCCAGAAACTTTAGAATGGTTGGCTTTAAAAGGAGGAAGATATCATTCACAGAGGGATGGCGGCACTGGTGTGAGCTACGTTGAAGAAAGTAGAAGGAGCTCACAGTCAGGTGGCTGGGCACATGGAGTGTGAAGAGGCAACTGGAAATACTCTTAAGTCCTGCGCTTTCCAGAAGCCGAAACACAAGCTAAGAAAGACAGACTTGAAAGACATACTCCTTATGGAGGACCTTGAGCTACACCTGTGCAAATTAAGAGCAGTTGGGAGTAGAACTCACCAACAGGGAGTGGATCCAGCGCTTTCTACTTCTATAGTACTTTTCTCACACAGGACTGACCTCATACCTCTAGGTCTGGAGAAGAGGCGAGGTGTTTATCCCATAGGTTAAGCAGCACCTGCAAGCAAAGTGTTGAGCAAAAGGTCTGTAAACGATTGGCTGGCCATGGATATCATAAGAGCAAGGGGCAGGAGATGCTCAGAGATGGAATTAAAAGACTAAACTTCTGTGAGATCCAACAGCACATAAAAATAGGAGGATGTTCAATCCTGGTAATTCAAAATGATCTCAAAAAGAAGACTGAAAAAGTGGTCATCTTTAATGAAACTGAGTATGTAAACTAGGGACCACTATCAGAAATCTGGCCACAGTAATTTAATCAAATGATGATTTCTCTTTCGCCCCTCTACCCCCGTCCAGAGTTAGGTGATAGGTAGCCCAGACACAGCCAGTCTGTCAGACCTAGACAAGTGGGTAAGCGACCACAAGCAGTAATCAAATGGATGGGATTATGCTATGGAGTCACATGTGGATCTAAACTAATAAATGCAAGTGTCCTTACTATATATTAGAATCCTAGACATTGGTGTTTGCTTCTGGTTGAGTTCAGGTCTATGAATAATCATTTCAAGTAAGTGTATTTAAAACCTGAGAACACTGAAGAAATTAAATGTCAACGGTTCCATTAGAAAATTTGTATTCTCTTGGCAGAGCTAAAACTGTACCAACAGAGCATGCTTAGAGCATACAAAAATAAGAAATAAAAATTTAAAAATGTCTACACAGGGGCTTCTACTTTTATCTCATCGGTCAGATCTATCTCCAGAGTGCTCCTGGGCACACCAGCTCTCTATTTTATTTCTCAGCTATGTTAAAGTTCTCTACCCAGAAAGAAATAAAAGTGTCATAGCAAACAGAAGTGCTCACCTCATCCCAGCTGGGATGCGCACATGCTGTGACCTGTGACCTGCCCTCGCACACACCCTCAGAGCTGCTCCTGCACTGCCTGCTGGACACTGAAACACACAATCTGACCCAGGTGCTTCCACAGAAACACGAGGATTGCCAGGTCTTGATATCTGTAGTAGGAAATTTTAATTTTTAACACCATAATTCAATCCTGCCTGTTCTTTAAGCACATTTTTAAAATTTTTATTTTTTAATTGACTGAATTCATACAAAATAAGCCTGTTAAATTGAAACATGCCCCCCATCTTTCCATGGCTGAGACATTTAATGAATAAAATAATTTTAACGATTCTTTTATTGATGCCCATCTAACATATTCTCTAAGACATGTCCAGATCAAAACGACTGATTCATGCAGAATGCAGAACTATTCCACGTTCATGATAAACCCATGTTTCCCAGTGTACAAGGTTACACGATGGAGCACTGGTCCTCCTTGAGGCTGAGCCAATGTTGGCCATGTTCCTGTTAAAATTCCTCCTCTGCCTGCTTGCTGCGGGACTGCTTGAGCTGCTGTAGCCGCTCCACGGTCTCCTCAACCGTGCGCTCCCCATGGACCTTGTTGTCTCTGGTGCGGATGTTCACTGTTCCACTGGCTTTCTCTTTTTCACCAACAACTAGAACATAAGACACAAGACTCTGGGATCTGACCTGGACAGCAGAAATCATCCTACAACTGAAGTTACACTCAGATGGACAGGTGACCATGTACATTAGGGTTATAAAAGTTTATAGTTAAAAAAGGACCTACAAACTTTTAAGTTCCTAAAACTTTCATCCTGAGTCACTAAATCCAGCGAACTTGATTAAAAAAGGATGTAACAGCAATTCCATGAAGGCAGACATTCTGTAAACAACCCTTTGGCAGTTTTCTAAACCTTAAACTTCCTTGCTAGTGAACAGGGCACACTGAATATTTAGAATCATGCTTATAGGAGCCTAGCACATGTGGTCCAAATCCCAGTACCACAAAAAAGTAAGAAAAACCAAAGAGGGAACTGTGGGGTTTGAATGAGAATGTGTTTGAATGCATGCTTCCCAGTTAGTGAAACTTTGGGAAGGCTTAGGAGGTGTGGCCTTGGAGGTGTATCACCAGGGGTTGCCTCTGAACTGTGAAAAGTCCACCCCAGGCCCAGTCTCTCTCCCTCCCTCCCTTGGGCCTGTGGGTCAGGCGCAGACTCTGAGCTGTCACCCTAGCCATGCCTGCCTAACTGCTGTTCCCTGCCATGACGGTCATGGACTCACCCTCTGAAACTGTAAGCCCCCAATTAACGGCTTTCTTTTCTGAGTTGCCCTGGTCATGGTGCCTCCTCACATTAACAGAACAGTGACTACGGCAGGAAGTGAGGGCATGCATAACCAAGATTCACTGAGCTCAAGTCTCAAGATCTCGGTGGCTTTCCCTGCACGGTGGGGAACCTTCACTTCTTACCCAGGATGAAGTTATACTGTGCCAGCTGTGCATTTCTGATCTTCTTATTCAAGGTGCAGCCTGGATCCAGGTCCGTGTCCGCCATGAACTTGGCATCATGGAATTGTTGCTGTACCTAGTAACAATTCGGAGTCAAAATGAGAATCAGTTTATTTTGTTACAGAATTTAACATATTTCGTGAATTTAATTATGCAAGGAAATGCTAATATAAATACTGAAGTTGATAACACAAAATTATGACTTGATTTACATTTTGGAGCTGGGGGTGTAACACAGCTGTAGTGCTCAACACTCATGAGTTTGATCCCCAGCACTTGAACAAAAAGGGACATTTCCTCTTATAAAATAAATATTTTAGAAAACCTGCAAAGGTCAGCACTCAAAAAAATCAAATAAATCAGCTTTTTAAAGAAATAAAACATAAAGAATCCCCTTATGATCACACCAAGTTCCTGATGTAAGTGCAAGGAAATCAGTTGTGAAAACAAAACCACCATGTACAATACAAGGAAAGCTCTGCTGAACGGCTGATCTAATGGCTACTTGTTTCTTAAACAGACTTAGGATCCGAATACACAGCCTGGTATTTGGGGGGAGGGGAGGTTTCAAGACAGGGTTTCCCTGTGTACACCTCTGGCTGTCCTGAACTCACTCTGTAAACTAAGCTGGTCTCAAACTCAAGAGATCTGCCTGCCTCTGCCCTAGGATTAAAGGTTGTGCCACCACTGCCCAGTTCAACATCTATTTTGATGTTAACAATACTGCTCACTGCCCAACTTTCTATGTAAACATTTCACTATTATTATTACTATTAGTATTCTATGTCTATTCATGCACACATATGGAGACCAGGGGCAACTTGCAGGAATCAGTTCTCTCTTTCTACCTTATGGGTTCCAGGGACTGAACTCAGGTCACAGGCTAGGTGGCAAGTGTCTTTATATGCTGAGCCACCTTCCTGGCCACTTCCACCTTGTCTTGAGACAGGGTCTGTCTTGTTTCTGACAGGCTATGTCCTCTAGACTATTCTGTCTCTACCTTCCATCTCACTATGGGAGTGTTGGGATTACATATGTATGCATCTGGTTTTTTTATGTGGGTTCCAAGGATCAAGTTCATATTGTTAAGCTTGTTCAGCAAGTACTTTAACCCACTGAGCCTTCCTGCCATGGCGTTTTTTAAGACAGTCTCATTCTATCGTCTAGGCTGACCTCAAACCTGTGCACTCCTGTTTCACCCACCCAGCTACTGGGATGCAGGCTCACCAACACACCCAGCCTTCTTCCTGACTGACTGCTAAGCATGTACAGTCTTTAGTATGAAGCAATCACTACAGCAGAACAGATTATTCTTTGAGGTGCAAAGTTCACAGAACTGTTCACAGGTTTGCTAGAGGGGAAGACACTGCCTTGCCATAGTGAGATTTAAAGAATTTCAAGCCACCAAGGAAAGTTGCATCAGCAAATGAACAAATCAGCAAATATCAGGCACCTCAGTGGGATACGCAATTCTAATGTAATAATACAGCTTAGGCTGTGTTTGCTAATTCATTTCTTTATAACAAACACTAAGTGAATACATGTGCTCATGGAACCATTAAGAAAAAGCTCTAAAGGACAACCTCTCTGATGTAGCGAGTCCTCGATCTGACAAGAATATACGGCTCACCAACTGAAAGCTTAAAGGCACAGTCACCAGGATAGGTGTGCTGGCGCATGCTGGCAATCCCAACCATTCAGGGACTGGGACAGGAAGTTGAGACCCAGGCAGTTGGGGACTATACAATAAGATTCCCAAGGCAAAAAGCTTAAAAACAGCCTTAACTGTAAAGCAAACTCCTACTTAAGGATTACCTTCTGAGCATATTCATCACATGTTGGTCCCACGGGAACAACCATCACCTGGCGAGGAGAGAGCCAGAAAGGCCTATGGGAGAAATGACAGCAGTGAGTGTAGGCTTGGGCACATGCAAGAAGGAAAGAGCAGAGCTCAGCCTGCAGCTTCTTTTCCTGAAACACGCAATCGTGACTTTCAGGCCTTTATAACTTGGCTTTTGAATGCAAACTATTAAAGATGGGGGAAGATGGCCTGGAAGGAGATCCAGCCTTGAGCGTAGATCTGTAACAGGAGTTGTGCTGCTCAGCGGACAGTAAAACAGACTGATAACAGGAACGGCCTCATCTCCCGAATCCTGTACCACACTGCTGAAAGCCCAGCAGTTGGTTTGCTGCCTCGGGCATTAAGGCTGGAGCAGGCAATGAATTCACATTAAATGTGAGCTTTTCCAAATGTAGTCCAAGTTCGTGTTAAAAAATGTGCACACAGAGAATGTGTGTACCAGGGACCTATTTGATTTTATGTACTTTAAAACATGACAAGCATGAAGAATTTAATTACTGAAATGACAGTAACGCATAACATAACTTTACAAAAGTTTTAACCCTAGACTGTTGACATGGAAGACGCTACCATGGGTGCTGCTAATCCTGGCCTCCTTTTAGCGGCTCTCCGGGTTTAGATGAAGCCACTGGGCACTGTCATGTGGCTCAGCATGTTCTATTTACTTCTTTTTCAATAAAAAACTGCTTGGCTTCTTAAATATGGCAAAATACTTGCTTACTCTGATCAGAAAAACTGAACAAGTTAATTCAAAAACCTATCCATTCATTTAGGAAAAAAAACACAAAGCAAGGAGAAACAATCAAAAACAAATTACGTATGGATCTTACTGAGGTCCTCTGCAAGAACAGCCAGTGCTCTTAACTGTTAAGCCATCTCTCCAGCCCCTTATGTAATATTCAAACAAACCGAGTTTTGAAACGAAAAATAACTCTAATGACAAGTATTGCAGGGAACGTGTGTGCTGAGGATTAACATGGGTCCCAATCAGAACTAACCACACTTCTAGCCCCAACAAGTACTCATCCTAAAACACCGGGGCCAGAGTCTGGCTCCCTCTAGTGCGCTCTCGTCATTGGCCTCCTTCCCCATTCTGTGAACATTAGATGTTCCTCCTGCACAATTTAATGGGAACAAACAGAAGGGCCTCACCATTTGCCCCCGTAGTTTTCCGTGAGGATGGCGATCATCCTTTCCACCGACCCCAGGATGGCCCGGTGAACGATCACGGGCCTTGTCTTGTCATCACCGTCATGGCTACAGAAAAGAGGGATTTGCTGTATCTTATTATTTATGTTGTCCTCTGTACGGCCTGAAGCTCAGAGCAGATACCAGAAGCTCACCTCACGTAAGTAAGATTAAATCTGATGGGCAACTGGAAATCCAGCTGGATAGTCGCACACTGGTGGTAGCGGCCGATCGCGTCTTTGATCTGTATGTCAATCTGAAAAGCAAACATTGAGTTATAATAAGAGGCTTTTAATTTTCTTTGTTTCCTGTTTAAAGGGATGCTTCTTTACCCACAACTAAAACTCACCGTACCCAAATATTCTAGGGGACTAACCTTTGGACCATAGAAAGCTCCGTCACCAGGATTCAGCTCCCACTTCTCGCCAAACTCATTCAAACTGTTTTCAAGTTGCTACAAAGTAGAAACGATTTGACATTTTATTCATCTGCAACGTTCCTTCCTTCCACCTAATTTAGATATAAAAGTCTCCAGGCTGCTTTCCTGACCCTACTGTCTGCTGTGTAATTGTGTTGGGCTAAGGGCATCCTCCCAATGAACCAAGGGCCCCTTTAAAGCTACGCCGTAGTAACTGTCAGAGTATGAAAACATCCAGCAACTCTGAAGAACTTGAAGACCATCCAGAAAAAATCAGCCCACTTAAACACCAGAAACACTGCTATTTTCTTTTGCTTATAGCCACTTAAGACTTCCTGGGGGAAAGAAAATCACTTACTTTCTCAGCTTGGTTCCATATTTCAATATCTCCAAGGAATTTTTCTGGGCGAGTAGAAAGATTCAATTTAAATGAAAATCCAAAGACATTATATACTGTGCGAAGAAAATCCAAACAACCTTTGATTTCATCCTCAATCTTAAGGAAGAAAAAAAAAGCAGTTATTTTTCTCACTTTTAAATTTGTCTGTCAAGAGGATTTTGCTCCACAGGGAATTATACCTGGTCCATGGCACAGAATATGTGTGCGTCATCCTGCTGGAATCTTCGGACCCGCGTGAGTCCTGTGAGAGCCCCGGAGAGCTCATTCCTATGAAGCACGCCAAAATCAGCCAACCGCAGAGGCAGCTCTCGCCAGGACCTTGGCCGGTGATCAAACATAAGGCTGAAGGAGAAAGCAAAGCAAAACCCATGGATAACTGCACACGGTGAAGGACACAGTCCCACAGCAGAGGGCTTGCCTAGCACTTGTGAGGCCTTGGGAGAATCATAAGTAACAACAAAGAGAACAACTTAAAAAATTCACAAGAAAAAAACTCTTCCTCAAATATTATTTAGTAACATGGAAGGCTGTCAAAAAGTCGTTGATTCTAGTTTGCCACAAGCAACATTTTTTCAAGGCCCAAGCTTGACACGGCAACAGAAGCACTTGTGTGAATATAAAATGGCAAGTGGCTTACAGTGTAATTAACTGTGGCTAAGAGAGAATAAAGTGATGTAGTCCCAGGGCTTTAGGCCAAATCCTCGTGCTCAGCATTTCCATTAATATGAAGACTATATTCAAATAATGCGAAGGTTTAATGAAAGGCTCATAATGAAGAAATATTTTTAGTCACACACAAATTACTTCTACACTGGAAATCAGGACCAGACCTGCTCTAGTCAGACGCAAAGAGCTTCAGAAACTGAACACTGTTTCTCTGATGTGTATGGCCCCGTTTCTGAAAGGTGTCACCCTCTCAGCGGCTCTGCCTGAATCCCCTTCCTCCGGAGCTGCACACATGGACAGACTATCTACATCTGTGTCACTCTTGGGCCTCCCAGAAGTCACTCTTCACTCCCTTTCACAATTCAAGGCAGAGGCACAGGGAAGGATTTCCCAAGGATATTAACTCATCAGCAATGGATTCTGCTAAAACGCATTTCTTTCCACAAGAGGAAGAAAAGGTAAGAACACTGGCCTCCCGCTCTGCCCCACATTCAGCCCCCTCTGCAGTCTTCTCTGCCTGTTTGCTGCTATAACCCCAGGACCACCCCTGAATGTCTATAAAGGGTGGGATCTAATCGGCGTGAAATGTTGTATTCCAGTCTTATTCCGATCACTGATTTTCCTGTTGTTAGCAGATGCACTGGGTTTTCTCCGACACTTTCAAACTGGGAGAGCCTCATGCTTCTTGGTCACATCCCCTCCGCCCTCACCTGCCTCCCTCTGAGCAGCAGCTTTCCTTTCTGCTTCCATGGCACAGATATTCTATTACCCATATGTTCTCCCCTGGCTCCCCTCAGACCTCTTTCCTCTCTTCTCTTAGTCTCCTTTCTACACTGACATCTGTCAAAGGCACCACAGGAATCTGGAACAAGGAATTCTAAACAGCAATGCCATGAACAGCTGCAGGCTGGAGAGACGGCTCGAGGGCTAAGAGCCATACTGCTCTTCCACAGCACTCGGGTGCAATTCCTGCACCCACAGGGGGCAGCTCACAACCACTAACCCCAGCAGCTCCAACACCTTCATCCGGGCTCTCAGGAACCCACAGACATGTGGCATATACTCAGTGCAGACACACAGAGGTAAATTCAATAAAAAGAAAATACAAAGCTGCTTGATACCAGTGTCCAGGACAGTTCATGGGCTTCAGGGCGAACTGCTCCTTCTCCACCTCAAAGGAGAACATGTTCTCGCTGTAGTGCTGCCAGTGGCCAGAGGTCATCCAGAGGCGGCTATTGAAGATGTTGGGAGTCACGACCTCCTGGAATCCTCTTCTCCTGTATTCACTCTGTTAGAGCAGAACACACACATACAGAGAAGTCAATGCTCACCTTGGTGGAGGGAGAAAAGAACTACAGAGTAAAATCACAGGCACGTATATTGTTGACTCAGAAGTTCCATCTGGAGGTGGTGTACCAAAACTCAGAAATACAACTGCCATGGCATGGCTAGCAGGACAGGAACACAGAAGGTGTGTCACTGGGCATTAGTAAGTGCACAAGCTACGGTGGGAGGAAGAAGCTCTCCACAGTGGGCATGGACGACTACAGCATGGGACAAGTAGACATAAACAAGTCGGGAATATGTTATCTAATACACATAAACAAGACCTACATGTGAGCTGAGGGAAACACAAGCACAAAATACAGCAGATACATATATATATATATATATATATATATATGTATATATATATATATATATATATAT
>LOJH01005170.1:2179-19910 GCA_001685095.1 Ellobius talpinus | reverse complement strand
TATATATATATATATATATATATATATATATATATATATATATATATATGGAGGTATAAACCACATGGGTGAGGAGCCATACCAACTACACAACAGTTTAAAGGGGTCTTTCTTAAAAATAGAACAGTATGTACTCTTTTTTTCTTTTTACAAAAACTGGACAAATATAGCCGGACGCAAATATGTTAAATCTGGTGGCAAGTAAACCTAACTCTTTTAAATGTATGCTTGAAATAGCTCATAATTTAAAGAGAAAACACAAATGATCCAAGAGACACAACATACTCCTGGATGAAAGGCCACCGACCCTTCAAGCTCAGCAGCTGTTCTCTGCTTAGTGCTGAGCGGGCTCATCTGCACGCTTCCATGACCAAAATCAAACATTAGAATGACTCTAAATAATTTATGAGACTGTTAACATTAAAAAAGATATATCTGTGTGCATGTGTGCGTGTCTATGTGAACGTTTGCCACCTGAGTGTGGGTACCCATGGGGACCAGAAGAGGGCATCAGATCCTCTGGAGCTGGAGCTATACATGGTTGGGAGCTGCAAGACTGGAAGCTGCTATCCAAACTCAGGTCTTCAGGTCTTCTGGTAGAGCTGAAATTACCACTGAGACATCTCACCAGACCCAACGTTTTAAAAAATTATTTTATGTGTGTGTTTGTGTTTATTGAGTGAATGCTGTGTGTATGCAGGTGCCTGTAGACGCCAGCAGAGAGCATCAGATCCTTTGGAGCTTAAGTGACGCACTTGATGTGGGTGCTGGAGAAATGAGTTTGGGTCCTTTAGAAGGGCAGGAATCACTCTAACCCCTAAACATCTCTGAAGTCACAGACTTCAACTTTAAAAAAAAAATGGATTTTTCCCCTCCAATACAGATTTATCTTTCTTTTAGCAGACCCTAGCTAATAAAATTATCTTATACCCTAATTCTTCAGAAGATAGTAACAAATAAAGTTTACCCTGATAAATTCCATAAGCGTATTATAAATGTAGGCTCCTTTGGGTAGGAAAAAGCAACTTCCAGGGCTGAGTTCATGGAAGAAATATAGTTCTTGGTCCTGGATAAAAGAGTAAAAAAATTGTTTATAATGTATAAATTATTGGAGTTCCTCGGTTCAGAAATCTGCCATTGTGTTCCAAGCTTTAACTGTGCCAATATTAAAGAAAACATGTCATTGTTTCTTGGGTACAATATAACAGTATAAAATTGTGTATGATTAACAGCTTAGCACCAATCTGTCACCTCCCTGACAGTCATCAGTCCAATCAATGCTAGGAAGCAGTGATATGGGACAGAAGTCCCTGGAGCTCTGAGATCTGGGTTTTGTTGTTCTGTTCTTTGCTTGTATATAAACAGCAAGAAAGAAAAAAGGAAAACACCCGATGATGAAAGACAGGAAAGTGGATAAAAGCCCTTGGGGAGGAACACGCCCATCACTGCCAGCTTCCTCATTGCAAGTCATTTATTTCCAGGAGTCAGAGGGCAGACCTAGCAGCCAAGCCAAGTAAACGTCATTTTATAGAGGAAAAAGTTTTAAAGAAGCAAATGTAACTCCAACAAGAGGAGAGCGAGAGGCAGCTGGGCAGTAAGGAAAAGACAGCACAGAATCCACTGGTGACCTGCCATATCCCTGGAGAAACAGCTAGACTGATCTCTCAGACTCAGACTCTACAGCGTCACAAGGAACCAACGAGATGGGTTCCCAGTCTACTTCTGCCAGCTCTGAAGTGCTGTTTACAGGAAGCTGTCCTCAGTCACAGTAATGGACTCTGAATGTTTCTGAAGGACACTGTGGACATGACTGGCTCCCAGATCAGGGAACCTGAAATCTAAGACCCTCTTCAAAACGAAACCTAGTGTTGAGCAGGTACAACTCAAATGAACTGGAGGAAAGCTCAAGCCAGACAGCACTGTAATGTACCCTTCCAATTTTCCTATGATCTCGGTTCTTGGCTTCCTCTTGGAACTTCTCCCACTCTTTCAGCAGTTTGGGGTCGGGGAATGAAATGCCGTAAATCCTCTGCAGGGTTTCCATGTCTGCCTTTCCTTCCCAGTATGTGGAGGAATTCTAAAAGCAAGGACAAACAACGACACAACCCTTAAATCTGTAAACATTTCTCATTATTCATATACTATTTCTCACAATGACCTTAAAAAGTAAATCCACACTAATTTCTTTGACAAGGAGACTCCACACAACACACAGTCCTAGTAACATCTCCCACTGTTTTGAGGTCTACCCCAAGTAGGTGGACTCACTCCACAGCACAGAGTCCTCTGCTTGCTTTTCTTAAGAAGGCTTTCCCCGGATCACAGCCCCATGAACACTACTCCAACACAAGGCTCCTCCCCCAAAACCAATGTGCAAAGCAGAGAGTAAGCCATGCAAACGATGGAAGGCACCTGCAACTGACATGATTATTCTCAGGACTCGGGGACTCAATCATTCCAGCATGTTAAGCCGGCCTAAAACTGACAGGATGAACTGTATGACAAAGAGCCACTTGGGTGATCATTAGCCAAACCCAACACCAAGTCTCAAAGCTTTGGAAGCCACGGTGGCCTGGGAGGGCTGGATTCTGTGACTCCTTCAAACCCCCGTCCCCATATGGTAGCCCTGGTAATGAGTACTGGGGTACAAACGACACATACAATACCCCAGTCAGTACACAGCATAGAAAACAAAAGCTCTGACCCTCCGTATATTGATGGGAAACAAGCCATTAGGAAAGAAGAGGTTATGGAAAGGGAGGCGTAAGTACGCTAGACAATCCGCAGCAGGCTTTACCTTGTGTATTTTTAAAGTCTTGATCTTGCCAGTGTGTCTGACATGAGGACCCCGGCAGAGATCTATCAGAGGGCCACATCTAAAGATGAAGTACAAGGCATTTCAGCAAAGACAGAGTAACACACCAGCTGCGTTCAACAGCATTCAATATTCTCACCTATAGACAGTCGTGGTAGGAGTATTCACCTTCTCATTCAATATCCGGCACTTGAACTTGTTGTACTGAAAATGAGAAATGAGACATCACCACGGCCTCTCGTGTTTATCTCTAAATATGTAGCTGGAATGTGAGTCAAATCACACTTTTCAGAGCACACCAGCACTTCATGTTTTGAAGATGCTTCAGTTTTTCCAGAGGAAACTTAGGTGCACTACTTCAAGGATTGACTGATAAAACAGAAGTGGTTAAGGCTCAGTTTACCTTAAACATTTCTAGTAACGTCTCCTTTTTCACTTCCAATCTTTCGAAAGTTTGCTTCTCTTTGATGATTTTCTTACACAAAGCTTCCAGAGAAGAGAAGTCATTGCTGGACACTCCCCTGCAGGAGAAAAAAAGCCATCTTTCCATATTCCATTTGAATCAATACAGGGATTTTTATTCTCTACTACTGTAAAATAGAGCCTTGCATCATATACTAGAATTTAATTTACACTTTTCATAAATTATACTTGTAATTTCACGGGCTTCTAACTCTGCTATTGTGGAGAACTTTCTCACAAGTGACATCTCTCCAAGCTCCATCATAAGGAAAATGAGAGCCCATTTCATCTCCCAACATGCCTCTGGGCATACTTCCACCAATCCCAGAGATTTCCCTACATGTAACTCTCAGTACTTCAACTTCTGTCAGTAACTGGAACTAGCAGCATTATACTCTACGCTGTAGATTCGTCGCCTTCATTGACAATGCTTTAAAAGTTACACCTATGTGTATACTCAGATTTCCCTTCATCCAGGGTCTTCACTTACCCTTCTTCAAGGTACATATCATAATAGAACCCATTTTCTATTGGTGGGCCATAACATAAGCATCCACCATAGACTCTTTCCATGGCTTCACCCATTATGTGGGCACTGGAGTGCCAATACACCTGAAAATGTAAAGAAAAACGGGATGGTGTTAGTCTGGGCAGAGACATGAGGAGACACTGCTTGAGAGACACAGATGGGAGCACACCCAAAGGTTTCCCTTGTGAATCAGTTGTGAATCGAGGCCCCAAAGTAATAGTGAGATGTCCATAACATCTGTGGCCTCCAGGTCACCCCCGAGAACCCCTGATCCACACAAGGACACACTGACACTCCCCTTCTGCAGCTTGTGGTCCAGGCTTTACTGTAAATCCGATAAGCGCTAGCAGAAACTTACTGCCTGCGCGTCCTCGTCCTCAAACTTGAGAAGCTCCAGAGTGCAGTCTGTCTCCAGCGGGCGGTCCAGGTCCCAGACAACTTTGTTCACTTTAGCGACAACGGTGTTGTCGGCCAGGCCTTGACTTCAAACAGAAAACAAACCAGGTGGTTATCTGGCAAGACTAGTTATTAAAAACTACTGGTTTTCGGAGAGAATGAAACAATGATGCAGAAACAGAGGCGTCCACATTAAACACTTGCTTCTCAAGCTATCCAGGTGATGTAGGTATTAAATACAGCACAGCACCCCCAAGCCATGGCTCTACAAATAGAAAATTAGCCAGTAGTATTTTTTTTTACATATTTCAAGTCAGTCTATATCAAATTCAAGACAGAATAGAACCCTATTTTGTGAGGGCCACATGAGCTTTATATTATACATTCTTCTTAGCTGTCTTGCTTCATTCCAACCATTTAAATGTAAGGCTTCTGGCTGCCATCATAGTTTGCTGACAACTGGTCTAAGGGGTGTGACATTTGACCCTATCCAGATAAAGTGACCACCTATCAATCTGATCAAGAATAAGAAAGTTGGGGCTGGAGAGATGGCAGCCAGTGCTCTTCCAGAGGACCAGGGCTCAATTCCCAGCACCCACATGGCGGCTCATAACTGCCTGTAACTCCAGTTTCAGGGAATCTGACACCTTCACACAGATATGGATGCAGGGAAAATATGAGTAAAATAAATAAAGTAAATACATGAATCATTAAAAAATAAGATTAATAAGATTAAGAAAGCTTTTCCTGTCACAAAGTATGTGAAAAATTGTTATTCATAATTTCTTCTAATCCAATAGGCTTTAAGACTAACTATACACAGTTTTTTGTTAAATTTATAAACACCCAGAACATATTTTTTCATACATGATATACCAGGTTTTTTTAACTTTCCCTGTTATATGACCTACCTTCATAAATAAGCTCAAAACTGAGACACTTAAGTAAAAGCTGAACACTGTTCTGCCCCTGCAGCTTTACGATCCTAAAAGAAAAACTAATACGTGGCTTCCTAAGCCTTCAGAAACTAACACTGAGTCATGACTTCAAAACTCACATCCCCTTGATTTTCAAAGATCTCAATAAGTAAATTAAACGCCTTGAGCAGAAACATAAGAATATTATCAGGATATACCTGGTGAGACAACGAATGAACATTTAGTTACATTATAAACCATAGAAGGCCAAAGGAGGTGTACTACTTACCTAATTCCACATGCAATCTGGTACGGTGTGGTTTTCCAGGATTCTGCGTCCACCTGCTTGCCATCGGGCAGAGTGACTTTAATTGGCTTGCTATCATTTGCTGCCTTTTCGGCCAGGACAGAATCATGCTCTGCTTTTAGCTTATTATACATATCAAGGCGCGTGTTAATATACTCCGGCCAAGGATTCAACTGCAAACAAGCAAAGGAAGTGGTAAGTAATCACTAATACTTGCCACACAATTCCATCCAAAGTATAACAAGGAAATGAAGAGACACGCATATTACTCTTTCCCTGCAAATCTTAAGGTTCACTATCAGCGATTCCCACAATGACACTGGCATAAAATGAGCAGGGACTGGATGAATATAGGTTAACACCATCCTACATCACCTGCAAAACCTTTACAAACTGAAATAGTTCTAAGCTTAATCAGCATTATACAAGCAGGGTTTGTGTTTTGTTTTTCTAAGACAGGTCTTACTATGTATCCTAGGTTGGTCTAGAACTCAATTCTCCTCCTCTAGCTCCGAAACGCCAGGACTAAGAAAGTGTGTTCACCGCTATTCCAGCTTTATACCCAGCTCTTTAAAGTCTGTTTATTGAGTTACTTCAAAAAAGCTTAGTCTTTTGTGTTCCTACATCCCAGCAGCTTTCCAAGGTCTCCAATAAAACTGCAGTGACTAAATGCAAAAAAGCAAAGCACAGTTTACAGGAGTTCAAACTCAAAACCAGCAGAACAACACGCAGAACTGCCTCAAGCACCAGGAACCAAGTGCATTCTGGGATGGCTTTGAACCACCAGTTCTGTGTCACTGAGCCTAGGAACTGAATAATTCTCCGGATCTAAGTAAACCAGACCCCAGAAGCAGATCCAAGCAACAAGAAAGAAATTAAGGAACTGGATTCTGTTTGGTTCCTTATATGCTTACAGAAACCCAGCACGGAGCCCCCACCCCTTAACACCTCATTTAAAGAAAGAGAAGTCAGTGTCCAGTCTTGGCAGCCCAGTGACAACCACAGCCCTTCCTCTACACTTCTATCTCTGTGATTCTGTGTAAATCCACTGCACTATCAACTACCTGCAAATCCTTCTTCCCCCACAGGCTCCTTCTTAACTCTTCTCCCTAGGTTTTCCAATTCGTGCTACCACGCCACTTGCAATGACCATTAGAATCTTTACACAGGGGCCACCAGATCTAACATCTGAACCCTATCCCCAGGATGCAGAGTGGATAAGGAATGCCTGCAAGTTGTTCCCTGGCTTCCATGTGTGCCACGCTATGGATACACACATACACACACACACACACACACATACACACTCCTCATGGAGGACAACTCTGGGACAGTTCCCCGTTCCCCATCAGCCTTTGAAACCCAAGCGATGGTGGTCACTTATATTACCTCTGCTCGACCTCCGTCTCCACCTCCATCTTTGTTCTTCTTGCCTCCTTTCTTTCGCTCCTCCTCATTGGCATCCACCTAAAGAAGCAGAACAGAAGAGAGGGTCTCATCTTTCAGCTCTATTTGACATCTTTTCCAAAGTTGCAGCTAAGAAAGCTATCAACTAAAAAAAAATTCTTTTTTAAAAGAACAATCTTATTTTGAAAGATTGGAAATTCCTTCTCTGGTAAAGACGAGTTAGACAGGTTGCAATAAAAACAAGCCCTAAAAACGTAGAAGGCCTTTTATCAACGTACACTTCCTCAAAGCTCCTATAACTTTCCCTTCAGACTCGGACCTGTATGAAATACAGAGCAACAAGAAAGAATGCAACCTATTCAATAAGAGTCACTTCGGTTTGAGTGTGTCTGTGTGTGGGGGGTAATTATCTCCCTACCTACCTAACGGCCCACAAGCTACCTCCAAGGAAACTAAGTGGACTGGGTTACCACACACTTATATTCACTTCTTCTAGGCTGTTTT
Organism: Ellobius talpinus; assembly: GCA_001685095.1. Taxonomy (NCBI): domain Eukaryota; kingdom Metazoa; phylum Chordata; class Mammalia; order Rodentia; family Cricetidae; genus Ellobius; species Ellobius talpinus. Next base: position 12,573 of record LOJH01005170.1, on the reverse strand, counting down.
CCATCTTGTGAACTGGATGTAATTATGCCCTTCACAACAACCTTGTTGTGAAGACAAAATGTGAAAGGAATAAAGGTTTGAGCCTGTGGGGCTGGGGACAAAAGGACTTGTGGGTTAGGTCTGCATCCCATTGAGTCAGCTTTCACAATTTACGACACCTGATTATTACAGAGGCAACAATATCACATTTTACACTCCAAGTTGTTCATTCACCAAATCTCTATCTAATGTTTTACTAGACGCCTGCTCAGGGGTGACTATCTTGGCTAACGTCTAGCTTTACATAAATCTTAAGAACCCGGGAGGCCCTGACCTAACAGGGGTTGGTTTAAGAGTAGGATGGAAGGACAGCCGGGAAAGAAGCAGAGGGGTAACCAAGCTGAAATGGTAAAACACAATTTTTTAAAGGAAACAACACGGAAATAGAAAGAAAACCTATGTGTAGTCAATACGCAATACCTTAAATTTGTAGTTTAGAATGTATACATAAGTATTTTAGTGATCTGTCCAATCAGACACTCCTCTTGATGAGGACTTTAGTGGTGCTCCCCTGGACTGTTGAAACTGCCTGTTATATGGCCTCCCGTCTCCTTAAACCCCAATGCCAGGTCAGTTTTGACAGTACAATCCCTGCTTAAAATCCTGCACGTGGAGAACACTGATATCTTCGAGTGCTGTATTTCCTGTCTCTTCCAATATAGCTGAGACACAACTCACCCTCTCTGTACCTGGACAGCCCTGCCCTGCCTGGTTTACCTGACCTCATTTTTTCAAAACCAATAAAACAGTTTGACGGTACCACGTTCGGTGCTTCACCTATAACTCACCTGAGCTGATCACACAAAACTTCAATTTTCCAGTCTTGTGATCTAGGCTTTTGGGGACCCTCCCCTAGTCAGGAATCGCTCTTACTCGTGTTGCCACCTGCGCTGTCTGGCTAAGTGCCAGAACAAATAAATACACGGAACATTTGTTGGCTCTAAGGGAGGACGTATGTGAAGTTATCTAGGACGCTACCTGCCCCCCTGCCCCGGACTAATTTCCAAGCAGTCTGTCAAATGGAGCCATCCAGCCTTCACCATTTACTTATCAAAGCACCCAATCTTTGGCAAATTGGATCTGATCTCGGGAACTGGCTTTTCCTTCCTAAACTAGAGCTTTCTGCTCCACAAAGATTTACTATTTTAAAAGTTCTGCAATGTTCTTTCCGCCTATTGAAGAGCATAAAAACACAAGCGTGGGAGTCCAAGGACCGCATGGTCACTGTCTAGCTCTGAGCATGCTCAGTCTCAGTTCACAGATCTCTGGGACGAGGATGACCCCCGGACCCCTCCTGCCTGCTGGGACTCCCCAATACCGGCAGATCCTCGCTACTTTCCCGCCGGGCAGTGTCGGCTCCCAGGACACGCCCAGCCACCGCGCCTGCTCACCGGCTTCTCGCCGTCCATCTTCCCCGAAGGGCTGCTGGCCTTCTCCTCCGACATGGAAGGACCGCTGAGAGACAAAACCCGAGAGCTAGACCCCAGAAAAGAGCCTAAGCCGGCGGAGAGGACTAGCAATTCCACACTGCGCGTGCGCCACGTGCCTAGCCGGAACCAGCTGATGCAATGGGGCGCCAGGCCCGGTCCTGCTGCCTTGGGCGCGCGGCCAATGGGACACTCACAGAGGCGGGCTCTCACTTTTCTCAGCCAATAGGATAGCTGGAGAAGTGACGAGCCTTTCTAGGAACTCCCTTAACTCAGTTCTAGACTACGAAGTGAAGCGCGCAAGCGCCCTCCTGCTCATCTGACTTTCTGTCACTTCTAGGGCCTTAGCGGCCGCCGTAGCACATACGAGCGGCTTGGACTGAGTTTCCGGGAAGTAATGGGCAAACTTGATGTGGTCTCAGGCGCTTTGGTTTATTTCAGATGCGCTCTACGTGGCCTGTTGAGTGACAAGGACAGTCTGAAGCTGTGACTCAAGTCTTCCTCATGGGAACGGGACCGATTTGGTTTGGGGGACAAGCACCATTCCTCAGTGCATCCATCACAGATCTTTTCCAAAGAAGGCACACAGTCAGCATTTTATTTCAGGAAATAACTTCTGATCCACATGAAAGTCATTTGTATCTCGGGGAGGCTTCCTCTTATTTAAGCATCTGTACTTTAGTTGGACCGCTTGTCCTAATAGCAACCACTAGTTGGTTTGTTGTTTGTCTGGCTATTTAATCAGGGATAGCCTCGAACTTGCAATATAGAACTGACTGATCTGGGAGCCTTCTGCGATAGCCACCCTATTTCTGGGATTAAAGGCGTTTGCCACCACGTCCACCCTAAACCATCACCACTACATTTGGCAGAGGAGGGTAGGGGAAGGCAGGGTCTCACTATGTAGCCCAGCTGTTCTGGAACTATGTAGACAAGGCTGACCTCAAACTCACAGAGATCCACTTGCCTATGACAAATACTTCCCGAATAACTTTTCAATGAGTAGCTTCTCATTTCCAAGGAACATACTATCCCCCGTTTGTTGTAAATTTGTAAAAATCCTGCATTTGTCCCTCTTCTCATTTTTCATAAGGCTGCCTTTGCCTTTTCTGAAGGTACTGGCATGCCCTGATTCTTCTCCACCTACTGGTCTCTATGAAAACCAGCTTTCAGGAAAGCCTCAGAATTTATTTTCACTAAATAAGTGATAACTAGACTTAAATATGTTGTTCCACCTAAGTCTCAAAAGCCTATGGTTAGAGCTTTCCCAATTCAGCACTATTGATATTTAGGTAGTAACTGTTTGTGTGGGGTACACTATTCTCTGTGCTATAGGGTGCTGAAATAGTCCTCTAGCTCTAACCCACTCAGAGTCAATACTTTCTTTGTCCCAACTGTGATAACAATATGCCAATAGCCATTACCTAATGTCTCACTGGGCCAAAAGTGACTCACAGCTGAGAATATAGTGTAAAGGACTAACTTCCAGATGTGCAACCTTTGGGCATCATCAATGGAAGAGTGTACTGGAAATGTCCTGAGTGATTGCCAGTAAAGAAGGACCCAGTTTTCTCTGCATGGTCCGATCATTTTCTCTCCTAGCAAATCGGCCTATACCCACACTGATTCTGAGTACTTACTCATGTCCTTAGAATCACTCATAGTTATCAATGAAAATGTAAATGTTGTTCTAATTCATATACAAATACATGAGTGATTTTTTAAAGTTTTTAATTTTTTTCTTAATTTTATGTCATTGTTGTTTTGCCTGTATATGTGGGGGCCAAAAGAGAGTGTTGGATCCCCAGGATTTAGAGTTACAGTTTTGAGCTGTCATGTAAGTGCTGGGCTTCAAACCTGGTTCCTCTCGAAGAGCAGCCAGTACTCTTAACTGCTGAGCCATTGCTCTAGCCACCAAATAAGTGAGTTATTAATGTTGTCCTAAAACAACTATTTTAAGGAAATGAGATAATTCGTTTTACATCAATGACAACGATGCAAAATGGCCCGAGAAAGTGGGTGCAAGTTACACCTAATGAAATGTCCTACCATGGGAAAGTTACATGAATTTTATCTTTATTTCATGTTGGGAATCAAACCCGGGGACCTATGTGTGTTAAGCAAGGAAAGAAAGTCATGAACAATCTCTATTCCTAGCTGCCCGGGGGATCATCAGGTGGACAGACTGCAGCAAGGCAGGGGATTGGTAGGGTCTACACACTTCCTTTTAGGGTTTGTGAAAGCTAATCATCAAACTTAGAGACACATTCCAATAATGCTATCCAAAAGTCATAAAAAGGTTACGTCAGATGCAAAACTGGCTGCTAAAAAGAGACTAAATATACCCCAAGATAACTTTAGCTTTGACCTATACAATTGTGATGTTCTACTTAGGCCACAGCAGTCTGGCAGGTCGGGTAATCTCTTCGGAGAGCTCATTTCACGCTATCTGTATTTGAAAATCCTACATTTGTGTGTTTTTATTTTAAATTGAAAACAGTTTTTTCATATGATATACTGTAATTATGGTTTCTGCTTCTCCAATTCTACTCAGGGCTGTTCCCACCTCCTCACTCACCCAAATCCACATCCTTTTCTTGCTCTCTCTCATTAGAAAATAGACCTATTAAAAAAGAAATAGAAAAAAGAAAACAATAAGCTAAAAGAAAACAAACCCAAATAGGCAAAACAAACAGAAAAACAAAGAGCCAAATTAAAATCTCAAGGAACACACATAGATGCAGAGACACACACACTGGCATGGATGGCAAGCACAGACAGAAATCCCCTAAAAATCCTAAATTAAAATCATAAAATAAAAGCAAATGACCTGTAAAAGGGGGGATGATGTGGGAAATGCCCAGTCAAAGAATTATGAAACCAAACAATCAAAAAACAACAGCAAAAGACACCCAACAATGTCATTGAGTTCATTTTGTGTTGGCTGTCCACTGCTGGGCATAGGACTTAAGGGTGGATAGCACACCCACTGAGACTTCATTGGAGAAAACTAATTTCTCATTTGTGAGTGGATATCAACTGGAGATTGCTTCTGGGTTAGGAATGGGGACTTGTGTCCACTTTTCCTTTCAGCTCTAGTACCACATTTGGCACAGACCCTTACAGGCCCTGTGCATGTTGCTGCAGATTCTGTGAGTTCACGTGTGCACCAATCCTGCTGTGTTTAGAAATGCCTCGTTTCCTTGATGTTCTCCTTCCCCTCTGGCCCTTATACTCTTTCTGTCTTGTTGACAGGGGTTTCTGTCCCACAGGTCCTGCAGCCGTTCTGTCCCAAAGAAACACACAGAGGTATACATGAATCATAAACTGGTTGGCCTATTAGCTCAGGCTTCTTATTATCTAATTCTTATATCTTAAATTATCCCATAATTCTTATCTGTGTTAGCCATGTGGCTTGGTACCTTTTATCAGTGAGGTCTTCTCATCTTGCTTCCTCTGTGTCTGGGTGATTATTACAGACTGACCCTTTCCTCTTCCCAGAATTCTCCTATTCTCGTCACCTCGCCTATACTTCCTGCCCGGTCGCCCGCCTGGCTACTGGCCAATCAGCATCTTATTAAAACAATATGAGAGACAAATCTTTGCAAAGTACAAGACCGTTGTCCCACAGCACTGTCTCCACTTGTACAGGGTTCCCTGAGCCACGAAGGGAGGGAATTGATGCAGACATCCCATTTAGGAATGAGTGTTCCAAGGTCTCTCACTCTCTGCACCTCGTCCAGCTGTGAGTCTCTGGATTCACTCCCCTCTGCTGCAGGAGCAAGTTTCTCTGATGATGGCTGAGCAAGACACTGATCTATGACTAGAGCAGAATGGTGCGAGGAGTCATTCTGTAGCTACATTTCGTTAGTAGAACAGCAGGATTTGGTTTGGCCCTAGGTCCCTGGCCTATCTAGTCTCAGGTGCCATTAGATGCCATCTGGGTCTGCAATAGAGATTAAGCAGTCTGGTGGTATCCAGTCTAACTGATGCTTTCACCAACACATTTTGAAGTATTTTGATTTATGATTTTCTTTTTTTATAAAATCTTCATGAAACTGTCTTGTTAAGAACTTCAAAACATGATATTTAGGGTATCCTCAATTATTGTTTCTGAGCTGCAGTCACACATACAGAATAAATTTTATTCCCTTTGAGATAGGAGCTGTGTTTTGTGAACATATAATGCATATATTCAGACATATATATAATTATGTGCACTAATATATTATGCATGTATATACAGTTAAAAGTTTACACTACATGTAATATGTATTGCATGCAATATATGACATGTATGGAGAGAGATTAATATAAGGAATTGGTGTAGCAAACATTCTTGTCAGACTATCTTTGGACCACCATCCTGAAGTAATGCCCCAGAGACATTATTAATTATGAAAGTTTGGCCTTAGTTTAGGCTTTTCCCCAGCTAGCTTTTATAATTTAATTAATTCATGATTTTCTAATCAATGTTCTGCCATGTGGCTTGGTTACATCTGACTTGTTCTGAGTCTGCTGGAGAAATTGTGTGCCTGGATTCTTCCACCCAGTTTCTCTCTCTCTGTCCAGAAGTCCTGCCTATCCCTCCTGCCTAGCGATTGGCCATTCAGCTTTTTATTACACCAATCACAGCAATACATCTTCACAAATATCCTACAACAAATTGGCTCATATAACTATGTAGTTGAATAAGCTGGAGGCATGGGAACTTGTGCTATAAGTTCAAATACAGAAGCCAGGAGGCTAAAAACCCAAAAAGGACTTCACTTGTGTTTCCGAACTGGAGGCTTGGAAAGGCAGATGTCAAGGCTCACTCAGAAGTTCCTTCTCATTCAGCCTTTTTTTTCCACTAGGGATTTTCCATCGATTGGATGAAGTCCATCCACATTAGGGGAGGCAATGTCCATTCCTTTACCTACCTGATGTCATCTAGAAGCAAGCACACCCTGAAAAATGGTTGTTAAATTTTCTGAGAATTTATGGCACAGTTGAAGGCTGTAGCAGGCCTGAGTAGGGCAAACAGACCCAAGCAAGGCAAACATGGCACCAACAGGTTTTGCCTTTTACCCTTCTGCCCCTTGTATTCCTAAAATTAGCCACCAAGGTCTATTCCGTTATTTGGCCACTTTCTGAGATTGGTCACAAAGGTCCAACTATCAAAACATCAAGATCCAGCAATCAAAATTAATTATTTTGACTAACCTAATTAAAATAGTCAATCATAACTTAGCAGCGCGTCCTAGCTCACTTTAACACAGACTTCCCCCTTTACCCTCTTTCCACTATTATTTGCAAAACTATTTGCAGCTGTTTCTGCCTGGGTCCGATTCAGCCACCTTGTCTCTCTGCCTTACTTAACAAAGGATCTTTTTGCATTGGGTTTGCGCTTGGAATCTGTGTTTGGGTGTGGTCTGTGACCAATCTGGGGTCCAGAGGGGAGCACCCCCATAGTATGGGGGTCCCTTCCCCAGTCAAACGGATGCCTGAATTAACCTTCACGCCCCGCCCCACCCCTCTCAGCGACGCTGACTTCGGATTACCTTTAATTATTTGTATCCTTGAGAACTCATCTTGGCAAAGTTGACAGTGGAACTACGGCGGAAACAATGACGTTTATCCAGGATGCAGGTTGTTGGTGAAATTTGGTAATGGGAGGCAAAATAAAGGTCAAGTGGAGCCCTCTGCTGGTGAAATTTACCCTGACCCCCAACAACACTAGTGGGTCTACATTCTTGCTTTCTCCCCCTTCCCCGCCTCACTCCCCACCAATTAACGCCTAGGCAAAGAGTTAAAAGGCACACAGAAATCCAATTCATAAAATATAACAGACAAAGCCTTACTTGGCATAGGAAAGGGGTTTCTAAATAGAATATATTAAGGTAGACGTCTAGCCTTTTTTTTCTTAGCATTAACGAAAATGATCGCTTTAGCAACTTGATTTCCTCTTTGTTCCTGTGCCACCTTCTATGTAGTTCAGGGTGAAGGGGTTGGCAAGTCCTTTCTGAAAGGGATAAATAAATATTGTAGAGTCCCAGGATAACACAGACTACTATAAGTACTCAGCTGCTGCAGTGCACAGGCAGTTATAACGGGAAAGTAAAATGAATATAACAATACTCCAGTAATACTTCATTAAAAAAAACAAGTAGCTGGTCTCTGTCTGCCTTCTCTGTCTGCCAAGGGTGGGGTTATGGGTCCTTCTCGACCCACGAACAGAGTAGTCACCTGAACAGCTATACTTTGGTAGATGGCACTTTGTGCTTTGCCTTGCAAAGAAAGAGAAAACCACAGTAGAATTTCACATCCCAAACATTTGAATTCCCAGACTCAGAAGGGGCACATATTCACTGTGTGCCTCCTTTGTCAACTTTGGTTGCTAATGGGATTTAGGAACATAATCTTTACCTAGAGGTCACGTATCTTCCCTGATTGCTGTCATTTTAGTAGATCAAATTTGGGGAAAACTATGAGCTACTGGCTGAAGGGGAGCAATCACGCAGCAGGAACTCTGCCGGTTGTTTGATTCTCTCTCCTGTTTTCATTTAATAGAGACATTCTTTGTCTTTATTCTGGATGCTTAGGTATAGCTGTAGCTTTAAATCAACAAACATTTGCTAATACTTTGTCCCAGGCTTCTCTGTAATTTGTGCTTTAAGGGAGCTCACAGTATACTTAAGGAAAAAAAAATCACAACCTGAAATGTAGCAAAAACACATTCAGTTACTGAACCAGGAACTCTATTTTATAAGCTATCAGAAGAATTCAAGAATAACTCAGGCATTACATTTGTGTCTTTGAAAATTACATGTGTTGTGTTGTGTGTGCATGCATGCACACATACATGCACAGGTGTGTGTGTGTGTGTGTCTTTTGTGAGGAGCAAGAAAATATAAACATCTAATGTGCTTGATTTAGGGTCAATCAACGGAGTAACTTTTAGGAGCGTGACATTAAGTCAGGGTGCTTACCACAGCAGTTTTCAGTTTTCTCAAGTGCAAACCAAGAAGATCTGCTGGATTTTGTTGGTTGGTTTGTTTGTTTCATCTTGTGGTCAAATGGACAGAAGCACAAATCAGATGGGAACCTTCACTGCTCCAATCTGATTGGTCTGCAAGTAAATTTGTGGGCTATTTTCTTGACTAATAATGAATGTGGGAGGATCCAGGTGTGCAGTGCCACCGCTTGGCGGGTGGTCCGTGGGTGTATATGAAAGCCGACTAAGCAAGCCTCGGAGAGTAAGCCAGGAAACAGCATTCCTCTATTGTTCCTGCTTCCGCCTGAGTTTCTTCCGGACTTTCCTCAGCAATGGGCTGTGATTGTGAGCCAAATCAAACCCTTTCTTCCACAAGTTTCTGACTTTGGTCAGGGTTTATCACAGGCACAGGTGAAAAAAAAGTATAAAAGTTTAGAGTGTGTGCCTATAGTAGCAGTAACAGTTAACTAACCAACCATACAATGGATTTAGCAATCGTCGTCGGTCAGGCCATTGGTTAATGGAATGGTCACTAGATGGCAACCTTGTCACAGATTATTTTGCTGTTATTCAGTAAAGGGCAAAATACCTGATGAGCTTTTTTTTAATTTTTTCCCTCAGTGCTATGAATAATTTTTAGAAAATGTGCTAATTGGATTAGGTAAATCAAATGACTTTAAGTGCCCATAGCTAGTTAGTGTCAACACAAACTTTGGACTTGTATTTTACTGGATTGATCTCTCTTTAAAGAAACGATGCTTGGAAAAGATTTTTCTGTGTGTAAATTTTCAAATGTGAAAATTTTACCTTTTTCCCCTCAGTAATTTTGGAAGGTATTATTCAAAATATCTGTGATTTAAGATACTATACAGTTGGGCATGGTGGCACACGTCTGTAATCCCAACACTCCAAAGGCTGAGGTAGGAGAATTGCCAATTTGAAACCAGTGTGGGATACATGACAAAATCTAAACAAACAAAAGCATCACTCAAATGAATGAAACAATGAATGAATGAAATAAAAATAATATTAACAGTAAAAATTCTGGTTACAAAAATAATATTACTTATGGCTTACTGCTTTTCCTTAAAGTTAAAGATGTTAGAAACTGGACGACGAATGTTGAAATTTGTAGACCCCTGGCTAATCTGAGCTCCAAACTTTGGCCACTTTCAGTTTTCCTAGAACATGGTCATGGAGAGAAAATTGGAAGGGGCTTTCTTTGAGAAAGGAAATAAGTTTTGTAGGATTTCTGTATCAAACTACTTAACATTAGTTTTTATGCCCTCTCAGCAGCCTTAATTAGCAACTGTTTCTTAATAAATATGAGTGCATAACTTTTTGGTTCATAGTAATTCAGTGGCATGAAGGAATCCAAGATAGTAATAGGATCAAGAGACAGAAGTGATCACAGATAAGAACACGGGGAGGATTTTCTAGACTCGAAACAACAGAACTATACTATATCATTTAAAGATAACAGATATTACCATTCCAACCTTGTTAGTGCAGGCACATTTAAGAATACATGCAGCTATTCTCTCTGTCTTTTGTGATATGCAAGTTTTTACTGAGAAGGATTTTATACAAAATGGTTAAAATGAAGCTTTGGTGTCTAAAGCAGGAAGCTCTGCTTATATGAAAGAGTCATTTAGACAAGGCATACAAGTGAAAATTGACCATAATTCTTTTCCCACAGTGGAATTGAGGATGGCTCATGCAATATAAATGATGAGTGTTAATACTGGCTTTGTTATCTTAGGAGATGGAGAAGAACATTGATGTTTGCAGGTGCTATGGGATTGCGGCGAGCCCCTGACCCGCAGGGGGAAAAGACCACCGACACGAGGATTCTTCTCTGATCACACTTTATTGAAGCACTTCTTGGTTGAGGGAGAGCTGGAGGTGAGGGGCGAGTAGGCAGGAAAGGGAGCGGCTTATATCTAGGCAGG
>LOJH01005169.1:21680-33298 GCA_001685095.1 Ellobius talpinus | reverse complement strand
GCATACTCATCATGATGCACGTGTGCATGAAGGGGAGATGGTCCAGTGAATCACTGGGTCTGGGAGGATCACTCTCATCTCATCATCAGGGCTCTTCATGATGCATCTGTGCATATGGGCGCCTTTAAGAACTATATTGTTATTTGATAGGGGATGCAGACAATAAGTTCTCAATCACATTAATATAAAGGAAAATATTTGAAAACATTTCACTGAGCTCCTAGCCATTCAGAAACTGGTTCTAGAAACATATTTTTAATCTTCCTAGCAAATCTTTATCTTTTGAATTACAAGAATGGCCAGAGGGAGGATTGGACAAGAAAGCTGGAAAATCGTCAGACAAAATTCTTGCACGCTAAGTTAAATCATGAATTAAAAACACAATACTCTACAAGAGGAAAAAGGGAACTATCCAGCTCTAAGTATAACATATATGATTAGGACTAGGTGTGTTACAATTAAAAGCCTCCCTCTAACTTTCACTACTCAAATCATTGAGAAAGTGGGATGTCTATTACAGATGAACAGACTTATCAATCATTTTAAAAGACTGAAAACCAGCCAGGTGGTGGTGATGCATGCCTGTAATCTCATTACTCAGGAGGCAGAGACAGGCAGATCTCTGTGAGTTCAAGGCCAGTCTGGTCTAAAGGGCTAGTTCTGGGACAGCCAAGGCTACACAAAGAAACCCTATCTCAAAATAAACTAGCAAAATAAACACCCTAACCCCCCCCAAAAAAGGGTGAAAACCTTGGGCTGAATTTAGCGTGTTTATTGTATGAGGAGTGTGTTCTGCAAGGAGAACAGCCTTCTGTCCTTTTTGCTAACTTTTGACTATATAAATGTGTGTACAGATTATTCTGGTGTGTTCATTGGCAGGACCACAACTTTTGAGAAAAGTTATGTATGAGTTGAGGACATCTAGAACTGTCATTCCATCTCAAAGTAGACTGAACCCTTAGAGATGATCTTTTTTTCTACCAGCCATCTGTTCACTTTCCCACATGACACGACCTTCTCCAATTCAATAAAACTCAGGAAGCTTCACCACCCAAGGCATTGCCTAGGGATCATCACAGACTGTAGAACCAGGGTTCTCAACTTTCCTAATGCTGAAACCCTTTAATACAGTTCCTCATGTTGTGGTGACCTCCCCAATCATAAAATTATTTTTGCTGCTACTTTATAGCTGTAATGTTGCTACTGTTATGAATCATAATACAAAGATTTTTGGAGATAGAGGTTTGCCAAAGGGGTTGCTACCCACAGGTTGAGAGCCCCTGCTATAGAAGGTCACCTAAAGGTGTTGAGATCAGCCTTGGTCTGAATGCTGATGGACTGGCTGCAAGGTGATGCCTGAGTTTGCTCTTCAAGTAATGCACATTGATCTTGGTCACCTTGGAGATAAACTTTCTGCTTATCATCCTTATCATCCTCATACTTATCATTAGGCAACTAAATCTTTCTGATTTTCCTGGAAATTTTCTGATTTTTAACACTGAAGATAATATTTGTTTGGAAAGATCCCCTTTGCCAGTAAACCAGAAGGGTTTTATATCTTTGTTTAGTGAGATCTGGGTGTTGAGCGAATATGGAAAGGTCAGAAATGCCTAGAGAAACCAAAAGTAGAACTTTCTTATCTGGTGTTGATTTGGACCTTAAGGGAGAGGATGTTGAAGGAGGGGCTTGATGTTAAGACCAATGAGGGAAGCTTCCCCCAGTCAGCTGACTTCCTGATGGAGAGTTTCACATTAATAATATCATCACCTCCCTTAATCACTGAAATTTTAAAGATGACTTCAAAGCAAAAAATATTTGTTCACAATTCTGTGGCTGACACGAGCTTGGTTGAGAACACAAATATGCTTCTGAAGGCAATATTGTTTGGAACATTTGCCAAGGGAACCAAGGGATGAAAGGAGTTAATGCTCTGCTGCCCTTCTTACCCTGGGCACAGACACAGGTTTGACGTGAAAGTACCAGTGCCAAGAAGTCAAGGCCCAAAGCACAAGCCCATACTTAAACTTCATATTGAAAACAAAGTGGAGACAGTCTTGCTGCACACTAGGCCAGAGCTGATTTTGAAACCCTAGAATAACAGGTACGAAAAATCCCAACAACACAGTGAAAGCACAAAAGACTTCCTTTTTTTCACTCTGACTTTGGTGTCCATCTTAACCAAGCAGAATTAATTCACAGCCTAGGAGCTCTGCAAGCTGATGTTTATTTATAATATTCAATATTCCCATAAGCGTACATGTTCCAAATGGAAGGTTGCATTTTGATAATGCCCATTTCTTCATTAAGATTTCATCATCTACCTACATTAAGAAGCCTGGCCCTACACTTCGTTGCTTCGGCTTTCACCTTGTGTATTCCTACTTTATTTGCTTAATCTCAAGTTCCCGGCTTCCAGGCACTCAAATTTGAAACAAGCAAAGTTCAAGCATTAGTGTATCCTGAGCATGCATGATTTATGAATGGCCAAGTTCTTGGCACAATCTAACAGTATAAGGGAGACTTTGTTTTAAACATTAAACTGAAAGTTAAGAAGTAGCCACAATGGGTGGAATATCAGAACAGACTGCAAAGAGGTCCAAAGGAACAAAATTCTTTAGTTCTTAGTTGTTCTTCAGTGTGTGAACGGATGTTCTAACCAATTTTTAAAAAACCATATAAGCATCTAACATCTGACCAATTTAAAAAGTACTTCAAACTGTTATTCTGAGGACTTACCCAGACAAACCTTTATTCTGTAAAACAAAAATATTCTTACATTTACATAAATAAGGGTTGTCAACTGCTTTAAATATACCAAAGTAAATAGTTGGGTTTTTCTTTTTTTCTTTTCTTTCTTTTTTTGGTACCAGACATTATATTCTTATTCAGAAAATTTCTCACCATAATTATTCTTTCTCTGACAACAACCAGTGTTGTTCTTATCAAAATTTTTAAGAATAGCTAAAAATTTCAAATTCTGAAGAAAAACTTCTCCTTTCTACCAGGTCTTCTTTCTACCAAAAAGCCGAAATAATACAGTATGTGTTTAAGTAGTAGCAAAATAATCATTAAATTAATAATTCCATATGACATTTTGTATTTGTGGTGTCCCAAGCACTTAGCTCAGATATAAGGAACACCCAACCTTTCATTGCATGTGGCCAAATTGAATACCTTGCCAGATTATAACTGTGTCTTCAAATAACAACACATTTAAATGATGATGTGCCCCATCATGATTGCTCATAAGTGCCGAAAGACCAGAAAAGTTGCTGTTCATGAAAGGAAATGAGGATTAATAAAACCACAGCTTGAATAAGCTCAGCATTCATAAACAACTGTAAATGTTGCCTTCCACAGAGGCTTTTTATGCCCTTTATGATAGAAGCATCCCTATGTTACACTTTCCATTCAGGGGACTTTTCATCCATTTCAGAGAAGAACGAGTGTAACACTGCGCAGCACCTGGGCATGATGTTACCTTGTAGATTTTGCAATGGCAGAGTCATGATGCCTCCAGCTGCAGCTGCTGCTACCAGCCCTTGGATGTTTGTGAGATTCGCTGTGGGCAGCGTGAGGACCAGACCTTGCTGACCACCTAGTTGTCCTGCCATGTTGAAGGGGATGAGGATGGGCTGGTTGAGGGCTGGGGGGCCTCCCGGCATCACCCCGGCCACAGCAGAGGCGAGCTGCTGTGCTGTCAGAAGAGGCTGCAAAACAGGAGAAACCTGGCTCACTTTCCAGCAGAACAACACATGGTTTTTAAAGCACGGTGCCTCCGTTATATCCAGTCAGGAGGTTTCTCAAGCATCAAAGAAGCATACTCCATCCCAGAAAAGAAGACTGGGAGGAGGAAAGAATGTTTGACATTATGTTTCATTTATACCTTTGAAAATTTTCAAACTTTTTTAGAATCTCTGTGAAGCTTAAACATCTTTAAAAAGAAATACCATGTCTTTACATACTGCAAATTCAATTGAGTTTTCATTTGATCCCAATTCTCATATATTTATAGTGCTCAGCTATTTTTTTCTATGTTGTTACAGAAAGAATTCACTGATTTTGGTAGGATTTTTATTCTATTTTTGGTTCAAAAATAGTAATAACACACTGTTTTCAAGTATTACATTAACAAAAATAGTGTCAAAGATTTTTTGGATGCTAGAAGGTCTTTAGTAATGCTGTCACACACATCTGTGGCTGGAGGGCCTGATTGCGGGCATAATCCATTGGGAAAGCAATTTGGAAACACATACATCTCTAGAGTGGCAAATATATTCATCCTTGTTTGACTCAGAATATACTCTTAGGATACAGTTTCAAGATAGAATTCAAAGGGAAAAGAGATAAATGTATGAATTTATCCAATATACTTCAAGTTATAATTATGGTGAAGCTGTTCATATTACAGTGCTAAGTCTGGTGAGGTGCTGTGTATTCATTAATATGGATCATTTTGGTATCGATTTAGAAAAGTTAAAAATATGTTCCTCTTATGAAAAGAAATTGGATAGTTTCTAAGTAGACAAGTGGTTACTATTGAAATGGTAATGTGTGTATCTGTACATACATATATATGTGTGTCAAGACATAAAATGTAATAGAAAACCAAATACTTACACTTCAAGATAAAATACTAAAAAAATCTTTTTCTGTTAATTCTTTCATATTCTTCACCCAATTAAGATGTTATTATTAAAACACATGTTCATGTCCATTCTTGATTGAATAATCACGGTTTGGTGCAAAAGGCAGCATAAGAGCACAAAACTTGTTTGAGTGCTGGGGTAGGGTCCTCACTGGAGTCATATCCTAAGATTGTGGTTCTGACCAGGCTAAATGGCAGCATAAGTCATTTAATCTTAGGGTCTTTAATCCAGGATTTTCTCTACACCCTTTTGGGAGTTGTGGAGTTAAACATAATCCCATATTATTTTCTCTACATGATTAAAAATTAAACTATCTAGGATTAACTTTCTTTTTGATGAAACATAAAAAGGGTATTTAAATATGTACATGATATAAAGGCAGATTATAATTACATTCCAATTATCTTATCAATGAGACTCAGAGAGTTTCATAACTTCCTGGAAGTTCAATATCTCATGCATGGAGAGGTCCAGTTTAAGACTGGGTAGACTGTTCCAGAGTCTATCTTGTTTACCCTTCTCCAATACAAGGAACAAGTTCAGAGAAAGGGAGCTGTTTCGTTTGAAGAATGGGAGTAAGAGTGGGCACATTCTCTGGCTATCCCTCTAGAATACCATCTAGATCTTTCAAAGGAAGCTCTTGAGAGGTACTGGGCTCCCAATGTATTTTTTCACTTATTGAATTTATAACTTTGCTTGCCCCTTTAAAAACCACAAAGTTACTCTGTAGAAAAAAAATCATCAGACTTAGGGAATAGTGATGAAATTGTAGCTTGGTCCTAAGGTTCCTAGGGGTAAGATATTGTGGCCAATCAGTGTAATGCTGCAAGGGAAGCATGTAGTAGCTCTCAGACTGTCCACAGGTTTGGAGACTTGACATGCAGAATTTTAAGACTGGATTTTGGGTTTAAGATAGAATATGCCTGCTCCGGGTTGTCACAGAGCCATGCTTCTTCACTGTCTTGAGTTTGTCATTCTAATTACCAACTTAGAGTATTAGACCAAGTTGGGACTCAGGGGCTTCTAGGAACATCTGTGCACACACATGTACAGAAGCACTTACATGTATGAATATATGAGGTAAGAAGAATGTCATTATGAGGGTATGACACATAGAAGCCAATGACTCATGCCTATGAGCTCTATCTAGGTTTTGGTCTCCCAAATAGACACTGCCCAGTCTTCATGTCTGGAGCTGTGTGGGCTCTGAGATGGTTGATAGGATGTGAGGCCACTGGAAGATTTCATGGCAACTAGAATAAGATTGACCTAATTGAGTCAAGCTTTACACTTCGGCAAGCCCTCCTTATACTGAAAGTGATTAATTTCCTGGGACAACAATGGCAGCAACGGGGAGAGAAAGGCACAGGCATTTCTCTCTCTAAAAGCAAGATGAACTCTGGAAGTTTCACAGTAGATGGCAGAGGTTAAAGAAAGCCCAGCCTTTTATAATTGTGTCCTCCATCTCCATATAACCCACGCCAGGCTGCAAAAAACAAATATTGGACTTTAAAAAATAATGAATGTATTTCTTTATTAATGCAAGAGTTATGTGTGATGTACAGTATTGTCAAACCCAATAAGCTGAACTTGCATTAAAATTGCACTAACTTTTTTATATTAAATCACATCTTGTATTTCAAAAATGGCTAGAGTAAGGTTGAAATAACTTAATTTTCTTCACACTCCAGTCATTAAAGTTTTACTTAAAAAAACTGCATGGTAACCAACAGCCTAGATGTAGTAGGTTTTAAAGGAAAAAAATTTCCACATGATTAAAACCAACTTTTCATTTAAGAAGAGACTTTTGCAAACACATATTTTCTTGAGAGTATTTAATAAATAATGTAGTCATATAGCTTTTCATACAAAAATTTATCACCATCTTTGCTCTGTTGGAGTTAATTGGATTTAACTCATTATTATTTATTTGGTTATTTATATGGTAAAACCATCCTAAATGCAGCCTAATGGAAAGCAGTTGAGAGATACTGACCTGTGGCCCAACTGGAAATGGGGGGTGGGTCTGACTGGCCTGGTGCTGGTCAGGAGTTCCTGGGTCTGATAGGACTGTGTTTCCTCTGGCCCCTAGAATTCAAGAGAAAAGGTTCCTTAGTATCAACAGTCAGCCTAGCAACAGTATATTTCTGTGCTATCACAGGACACTGAAGAATAGATGCTTATAAAAGAGTGGTTTTTCAATAGTTCCAGTTATGGCAAAAATGATGCTATAGTACATTCAGGATGGCCAAAGTCATCAGGAGATAGAAAGGAAAGACAATAGGAAAAGGTATTCTTTCATATATATGCCAAAAGACTTACATTAGACATCAGTTTGGAAAGCACACTCTAGTTCACTGTGTGTATGTGCACATGTTTTGGGGGCATGTGTGTGACTGTGTCTGTTATGCTTAAATGAATAATAGATAAGCCAGTTGTCCAAAGCCAAAATACAGTCTCAGACATGACCATCTCTCTCATATTGTTCCCTGGTAGAGATTCTTCCTTTAGGCCATCTCTTCAAGCTGGCTTTAGATGGACTCTTATGAACCACAGCCCTTTCTAGCGCTCCCTTCCACAATGTCCTGAAAGGAATATGGGTCCCCTTAGGTGAGTTTTCTGGGTGCAGAGCAAAAGAGAAATGTCTTCCATCAATTCACAGAGACCCGCTACAGTAGGCACTGAACTAGCTGTAATCCCGTGCTGAGATCCTGTTGCATTTCAAGCACCCTGACAGCAAATCTCTAAAGCCTTTGGACATTGTCTGCATGTGTTTGAGCTTCATTTTAGGACAAACCAAAGTGGTTCAGATAATGGTAGAAACAATAAATACTTGAGTAAAAAAACAATATAAATACTTGAATAAAAATAAACAAAACTGCCATTTCTGAAGTGTCCCTGTTGGGGGCTTTTGTTTTCTTGGAGTTTTCTATTGGGGTGGTTGAAATCCAGTTCTAAGCAAACCTTAACAAGATCCACTTTCCTGGTGTTTGTCCTATGAATAGCAAGTGGAAGACATTTCAGGCTCTGTTTACTGGCATGCTGAGGCCAACCAGTGAAAAAAGATATGATTCTGTCATGCTTATAAATTTTAAAGAAGGTATTATTGGCTCATTTAAAACAAATTCTTCTATATCGTCTCCAAAGGGACAGACTTATAAATAATGGAAATGTGGAAAAAATACTTCAGCACATTAAGCTACAAATAAAATTGACTGCTACATATTATTCAATTGACTTCTATTTCCACAGCGATGTGTCAATCATAACAGCATTTTATAATAGGATTAAGCAATAAACGTGCAAAGCCATTATGCAGAAATCTGAAAATCTGATTAATTTGTAATTTTTTTGTGCAGAAAGTCAGGAATGGACATTGCTTAGGGAATACTTACAAGCAGTCTATTGAAATTTCTAAATTGATTTGGAACAAACTAATAAAAACACAGACTTGCTGACATTTTATAAACCAAATTCTGTCGAAATATGTTTGGCATTTTAATGATCACTGTCATTTTATAACAAGAGTAAGATGACCCATCAGAAGATACCAGCAAACCCCATATATACAAAAGAGCTTTCCCCTGAATTTTTTATGTGTAGTTTCTTTATTATGCTTGAAAACCAGGGCATATTAAGCTAGGCAGCAGCTTATATAGTATAATCTCATGGTCTCCATTCAGCCCTCAAATAATGCTTTTGATCAAATATTAAGATTAGGCTAATTTGCAAATGACTAAAAATTCACTGCTTAAAAAAATGTGGTTGCTTCCTCCAGCTTCTTGGTCCTGAATTTTTATACCAGACTATGATATGAAAGTTTTACAATGTACAGAAAAATAGAAAAGTCCCTTTTTAAACAATTAAATATACACTTTGATATCAGAATCTTCTACAGCAAGATAGGCCCCTTTGTATGATATTTTCTTCATGTGTTCAGAGTCTATTTTTGACTCTGTTCCTAACACATCCCACTGTAATGTTGAGGACTGGTCCCATCCAGGTTCTGTGCCAACAGTAGTGTATGTTTATTCTCTACAATTCCATACAGATTGCATTTGCTTATATTTATTCTTTGGTGCTCTGAGGCCCTAACTGGTGCTCAGCAACTTGTTCTGAGAATGGCCATGCTCAAAAACCATGTTCAACACAGTCTGGGGCAATTCCACACAATTTTGTGTGTAAAATGAAGTCTTTCACAGGCTCTAGAGGAGATTATGTATGCTTTCCCTCCTGGATCAAAAAGTAATGTTCCCTCTTAACGTGCATCTCCATTTTCCCCAAACACATGTACCATGCTTAACCTTGTAGGGCTGTAAACTAATCTGCTTGCTTGGAAGGCAGTTCCTGTACAGGGGCCTTGCTGGAGCCAGAGGGGAATCCAGCAGTCAGAATGAATAAAAGGCTTTGGCTAAAGGTTTTAGAGATTTGAAGCAGCACTTACTGTATGATAGCAAAGAATTTGAGGTTAGGCATTGCCATGGCAAAGATAAGGAAACATAAATATTATAGTTGACCAGGAGTCTAGAAGACATAGTACACCATTGGAGCCCTCCCATGTCAGCTGTGTAGTGAACGACATGTGCTTTAAAACCTTTATGCTTTTCTCAGGAACTAGTACATGAAGAAAAAATGTTGTGTGATGTTTTCCTAAAAACGTAACGTGGTTTGATCATATTCACCGTGCGTCACTTCCTTTTCTTCTATCCCATCCTCTTATGCCTTCATCCTCTTTGCTCATGGTCCCCTTTGACTGTGAGCTCTCAGGCCAGGACATTTCATTCACACATAGTGACTACAAATAGAGGTTCGGCTTAAGATACACATTGACACTCATTTGATTACTTCCTTCTGTTTAGCATAAATCTTGAAAATATCTTTAAATTATTAGTTTATTGACAAACTCTATCTCAATCCCAATGACAGATTGCTACAACATGGATGTAGAAGGTCCCTATAGCCCATGTACTAAAAGCCTTATTGCCAGTCTGTGCTACGATGAGGAAATGATAGAACCTTAGGTAGGATGGACTAGCAGAAGGAAGCTGAACCACTGTGGGCATGCTTTTGAAAAGGACAGTGGGATGCTGGTCCCTTCCTCATGCTCTCTTTGCTTTCTGGCCACCATAACTCTGGTATCCAAGGGGTCCTGTCCATCATATGCTGCCTTTATGTGGCCTCCAAACAAAGGAGCAAACAGACCATTGACAGAAGGGCTTTTCCCTGTCAGGCACTATGCCACAGTCACAGAAAGCCCACTGGAGCAGATAAAGGAAGCAGTTTGGTAAAAATATTAAAGTCAAGGTTTCTTACATCTTAAACTTGGCCAGGTTTACATTTAGATCTGCCACCTCACTAGGAACGTAGACTTAGAATTATCTTCCAATTGCTTATTTGGCAGCTTTCTCTTATGAAAGTCAGGAATGATGAGAGTATTTCCTTCACAAGCTGGCTGCTGTAAGTGCCATATGAGATAATATACATGTAAGTTCATTGTAAACTCTGCATGCTTGCTACATAACTGCTTCATCTGTTGGCTATTGTACTTTAATAAAGTTTGTACTTAAAATAATATTTCATATCATTCAATTTGGCTTTTAATATTCACCCATCAAAGCCAACTGACACATTCTAATCTCTATGTGTACATACTTCGGAAATATCTTATATATAAGCTAAGGGTACTTATCTATGTACTCTGTACATATTTCACTATGTACTGTGTGCCATAAGATTAATGTCTGAAATGGAGCTCCATATTTGAGTCTCTCAGAGATTACAAAATGTGATGTTCACAATAGTCTTCCCTCAGTGTGCAGAGAACTGTTTCTCAGACCCTGTGAATACCAAAATCTGAGGGCATTCAAGTCTTTTATCTAAATCTGCTTAACATTTGCATGGAACCTATATATCCTTTCTCATTCATTTAATTCACCTCTAAATTGCTCAGAATGCTAAATGCAATGGGCATGCTATGGAATCGTTATACTGTATTGTTTAAGCAGCTGTGACAAGAAAAAGTCTATACATACTTAAATGAAATTATTTCCCAAATAGTTTCAATGTACAATTGGCATTTTTAAAAAAGATCTATAGAGGAGGTATGGGAGTCTCTTTATAGGCTGCTAGTCCATGGTAACACACTCAGAAAACGTGGTGCCAAGAGTCTAGCAAGTAGCTTCTAAATTCTCTCACAGACCATGGCTTACACTAGTGCCGCCCCACTTAAATCTGTGAATAATTATTGGATCCTCCTGAAGCATTTCACAGCCCATAGGAACCTAGGGACAGAGAGTGGAAGATGGTATTTGTAGGAGCATTTCTTAAACTCCACAAGGATTGGAATCAGCAGGGAATGAATAATGATGACTTCACTGCTGTGCAGGAGAGTTTAAGTTTCCTTTCCTCTGGGACAACATACATGACTTGAACCACCAAATGCCACTTGTGTGATTGTACACCATTGGCATCATTACCACATACCTCTCAAGTCATTGTATAACACTGACTTTGTGTATAGCCCTTGGGTCATGAGCAGTATGATTTCTCTTGCCTTCACAGCTTCCTCGCCTTGGATGTTTCCTGATCATAATCAGATTGAGATTGCCAGCTCAGAAAGGGGAAGAACCAAGCTCAGACACGCATTCTGCAATTGCAGTCTGTTCACAGGTAATTCATGGAGTGGAAACCAAGTGGGAAAAGGGTCTCAGTGTGGAATGTGAAATCAAGGATCTGTGTCAGAGGTCCTCCTCCTTTCAAGCCCACTTTTTCCACCAGATCTCAAATATGTGACTCCCAGTACTGCCTGCCTGTCCCTGTTTGGAAGAAAAAGGAGGAGGAGGACACACACACACACAGAGACAGACAGACAGACAGACAGACAGACAGAATATGTGAGTGTGGTTTTTTGTCTTTTTTTTCTTTTGTGTGTGTGTGTGTGTGTGTGTGTGTGTGTGTGTGTGTGTGTGT
>LOJH01005169.1:10935-21589 GCA_001685095.1 Ellobius talpinus | reverse complement strand
GTGTGTGTGTGTGTGTGTGTGTGTGTGTGTGTGTGTGTGTGTGTAGTGGGGAGACTGATACAGCCTCCCACACTCTACCATCTAGGTCCAGCCAAGCTCACAGTTCAGGGTGCCACAGATGGTTCTAACTGGATTCCTCACAGTGAGGTTGTTGTTTTTCAAATTTTTTTTTACTTTGGTTAAACACACACAGGCAGGCTTAGCATCTCTTAGTGACTCCAATATAGAAGATGCGTGCTGCAGTATAAATTTGAATTTGCCTCCCTTTGTGAAGGAGACTCCTCCACAGGAGTCCCTTTCATCCTATGAGGGGGAACTCCTTTCTGGGGCCTTCCCACACTGTTTTTGTAAAGAGGACAAGGTGGTGGCTGCAGTGATATGGGACTGAGAAAAAAAGGACCTCAATCAGACAGCTCACCCCAATGTACTCCCCCATGTCTGCTGTCATTCAACAGACAGAACAGAAAGTTCCCTTGTTAAGGACCAATGCATTTTTAATGAATCAGGTTCCTCAGAAGTCTGAATGTGGAAGTCTCTCCTCCATGCATTCGCACAAACATAATCACATGAAGGTCACAGGGACGTGCCAGCTCCTTCTGGTATTTTATACCGTTCTCACCCACTGTCTGCAGTTTCCACCAGTGGCTGAGGGATGCCCAGGTTACTTAACAGAAAATGGGCAGTTGAGTGCATTACTATTTCATGTTGAGCAGATGAACCCAAGCTAAGCAGGGCAGAAGGCCTGTCTAAATTAAACTTCCCTTTCTTTCAATTTCTTCAAGATTATTGAATGCCAGAAAGGGAGCAGAAGTGTTGGAAGTGTCTATAGAAAACCCTTTGTGGAGTCACTGCCACTGTTAGACACTTTTTTATCATTGGATGAGATCTCTTTGTGACACTGGACACACACATGCTTGTGTACAGAACTCTACACACTATTGGTGCAATTTGAGACTCTAAAGTAATAAGGCTAACTCTATAAAGGACATCTTAAATCCCACATTCATCAATTCACATGGATTTGTGCACTTTTGCAAGAAGCTCAGAGAATAAAAATATCTGATGGTGTTAATGTAAAAAATGTATTTCTTTTTACTGGCGGTACTCACATGACCTTTGGAAAGGAATCTCAGCTTTTCTTGAGTTTAGGGTCTAGGTTCACAGTGGCGCTAAATGATGACCTTTATTATTTTAAGGCTGCATATATACACGAAAGTCAAAGGGAGATGTGGGATATTTAGGTAAAGAACAAATACTCCCCACAGATCCCTTACATGAACTTGATTACCTACTGATGATTTTGTTCAGTGACTCACCCAGTTTTACATGTGGATTTAGTTTGTACTCTACAGAGATTTTAAAGATTTTTTTCCTTGGAATTTATCAAATTTTCCTTAAGTTGGAGACACTTTTTTATTATTTGTTTTCATATCTATCTATTAAAAGCATAGACCATTGATATCCAGACCAATGACTGTAAATACTTGCTGAAGAGAAATGAGAAGAGAGCCAACAAATGCTAACAAATTTCTATGGCACACTATTAGTGGATAAAGAGCTTCGGGGTAGGCAAGGCCCTTCGGTACTGTTGTCTCCTGAAGAGTGTCAGACCTCCCCGGTGAAGACAGCCATCTCCTGATATCCTGCAGGCCGGCTCTGGGTTGAGTTGTGAGTGCATGATGTACATATGTGGATGTCCACATACAGTTGGTATTAGAAACTCTGGAGTAAGCTGATATTCTTAAAAGGATGGAGCAATTTAATCACAGATTTTGAGCCACTTGGAAGTGGTGTAATTTTAAAAAGGTCTTTGACATCCAGAAAGCCTTGCTCAGATCACACATATCTCCAAAGAAATGACAAGGTCGCTCATTGTTCAACACACTGGCACTGCATGTGGTGTTTCTTCGTGATGGTGGCACTCCTGCGGTGGACAGATGAGGCAGGTCCTGTGCATCCAGTAGCTTTCTGTTCATCTGCAGCACGATTCATCTATGCCCGGCTCTATGAAAGGGTCAGCTACACAAGCTGTGGTGCTCAGTGCAAAGAAAAATCTGCAGAAATGCAGGTCCCTGACCTGGGGCTAGTAGTCAATTCCTTTGTCCTTAGAGCCACAACCTCAACCTTCCAGAGGGGGACATACTCAAAGCTTGCAATCTCCTCAGGGTATGCACCACTCATCTGGATCAGTGGTGGTGGGAATACTCTGAGAAATGTTCAACTTTGCCACTCGAGCCCATGTCCCTTAAGAAGATCAGAAGGAAGGATGAAAAAGCCACTATGGCAGGGAGGGAGCAGAGGTCTTGCGGCCAGAGGCTGCCAAGTCTCTCTAGGCTCCACTGAGTTTACCAATAAAACACAAATGAAAAGGCAAATTATTAGGACTTTTAAGATACAACCTAACATGACTTCACCGAAACTGCAAGATTTTACGGGTCAGCTGCCCTCGACACCTCCACTCCCTCAGTTTCTAAAACTTTTGGAGTTACTTACTTTTAATCAAAAATCAGGGAAACCTCTTTTTATCTATGTTTAAATCCGAAGGATGCTCATGTCTACAGAGCAATTTAAGCAAATTTTTTCTCCAAAAACAATCAAATCTATAGAAAATATCAACTTATCGCTTACAGGCTGTTATCACCAGTTACATTTGGTGGAAAATTAAGCTCTAGATAAAATATTATTTTACTTTCTATTGGCTAACATTACCAATGTTAATTGACTGGGTACAACCTTTCCAAAGAAAATACTTATGTTCAGTTTGTTGAGTCTTAACCTGGTCTCACATGGATACTTGGAAACCAAAGCCTAAAAGGGACATGAGGTCAATTGGGGCTTGTTATATGATGACTGTATTAATATGACGAGACTAATCTCCTGGCCCAGCCTGATGTTACTATGGTGCTCCTGTCATTTTTTGCTTCTCTAAGACGTCCAGACACTCCCTAAGGTCTGATATTTGCATTCAGTGGCAAGAAAGCACTGATAGGATATGCTGAATATGACTTAAGCATGAGCTATAACAGAATGCATCATTATTTCAATTGAAAATGTTGGCCTCTGGGTGCAGTCACTTCTGATAATGGGCATGGTATAAGATCCCAGAGACCTCCAACCAAGAACTTGTGGTTCTCCATTCAGTATTTGCTTTTATGACTTCCATGGGCAGGTGGTCCAGCAGTCACAGACCAATCGCTTGCCTAGATTTTGGAGTTTCACAGGATAGTCAAACTAAAGGACAATTAATAATTGGGTAACACTCTTGTGTCCTACTTTTTCCTCTTATTTGGCTGCATACCTAAGTAATAAGCATCCAGTCATCTTTAACTAAAAGGATAGCTGCATTCTTGGGCTTCATGGCCAAAGCCTGAACCCATGATCAGCAGCACAGGAGTTAGCTGGGATTCGTGAGAAGGGTTCACTTCTGTTTCCCAAATCCAAGGCTTAGACTCTGCATTAGTCGGCTCTACATTTGGGAAAATTCCTCAGACAATTTTTACACATGGCATAAAAAAGAGAAAGCCTGCTTCTGAGTTTATAACACTGGGCTTCCCACACTAACCCATTCTGAGTCTCTCCCTCCTTCTTCTAATTTTTCTTTTTTAAAAAATTGAGTGGTATTTAAAGCATAGATGTACTTAAGAATCCTAACACTGATCATACATTTTGATATTTTTAAAATCCCCTCCCCACAGGGCTCAGAAGGGTGAGAGGCAGAGAAGTGGTTAGGAGGAGGGTTCCAGAGGATGGGTCTAATAAGAGCCGCTCTGGTCCTGATCCCAGTGAGAACCACAGCAAGACACCAGTCAAGAGACTTCCAGCAGGAGGAGCTGCCCAAGTTCTTAAAAAGACACATATTTACCCTTCACAAATCACAACAGAACCAAAGGTCTGTGATTTATGACGAATTTTCTGCTCTATATTCGTGTCTTTGTCCTGCTATTTGTGAGGATTCGTGAAGAGTGTGGCTCATCCATTTCTGTTATTTTTCTCTCAGAATGGCACATTCCCTACAAAAGTAGCCATGGTGCCACTTAAAAAAAGGGGGAGGCGTATAAAAATTTAAAAACCCTTAAAGAGGAAATAAAACTGCATTTCTTCTCAGATGCTCCTAAAGGGTAGCATTTGCAGCCACTCTTGCATGTGCCTCAGGACTGGTGAAAGTCGGGTCATTTAGGACGCATGGACAGAAAGAAATATCCCAGAGGAATCACATGGCATGAAATTGTAGCATCACACCTAGTTAGCAGCCCCTTACTGTAACAGAGCCTCTCTAACAGCACAACAGAACACAGCTGGAAGAGAAGGATGCTGCATACCACACCAGGACCGAATCTCTAATACCTCTAGAGATGGGGTAATGAAACATTGCCTTCCCAATAACACTCGGCATTTCTCAAGTCTGAAAATGTCAATCCATGCCCTATCAGTAAACTGTTTTTAGATTCTTTTTTTTTTTTTTACCCAATTGTTGGTTGCTTAAAAACAACTAAAACCAGCCAAAGGACTAGTCTTATTCAGGTAGCTTCTGATCATTTTTCTCTCCCTTAGTCTATTTATTTCTTAGCATCACTGTAATTGAAAGAGTAGTGATTGCAAAAAGATGCTATTAACTGGAATGCATTCATGGTGTGTTTCACTAATAGAGTGGGGTCTTTATCCTTTTATCCTTTTAGCAAAGCATCATTTTATTGTCCTCCTCTTCTGTAGCTTTTGTTCCACTTAAATGAAACAAAAGCTCTGTGGAGAGAATTTGTTCAGATTATTTTTATCACTATATTTTCTCCATTACAGAAAAACATCTGATGTGTAGCAATTTCCATTTGCTATGTTCCCATATTGGGGTGTATGTCACTGCTTATCTTATATAAAGACACAAAAAAAAAACCCCAAAAAAACCCAAAAAACATTGATTCAACTCGTAACTTACACACTCTAGGTTAAAATGTTTTAAAAATCCATTTACTGAGTTCACATTTATGTTTAGAACTCTAGTGTTGGAATTAGAATAAGAAGTAGATCTAACTCCTAATACAAAGGGAGCAATAATAGAAGCACACCTAAATTGTATATGATTAAGATGTTAGTAATGTCAAACTAATAAATATTGTGTGATGCAATAAGAAACCCTGGCGTATACCTGACTCTAAGACACATACCAGCTCACCCTCAACTGTTCCCTGTAAGGTGTCACCTGGGAATGAGTGCGAGGAAGAAAATCTGCCAATATAAGTGTAAATAAAATATTTTCGTACGCATTACTCACTGACTTCCACATATCAATAAATTATGACAGATAGAATAGGTGATAGAATAAGCTGGAAATTTACATGTAATCTGGGTGGAAGATGGCAATTGGGTAGCATAGTTCATGTAGAAGAAAAGAGTTGACATAAGGGGTCAGGGAAAGAAAAAAATGGCTCAGAGTCTGTCTGGTATATGTCTGAAAATTCCGTATCTTCAGTCCAACACAGAGCATGAGAATTAAAGCCCAGAGAATATAAATAACTCAGATCCCCAGCTTACAGTCAGTGTTACTGTTTCAGTTTTCTTTTGTGCAAAAGGAGGGAGAAAAGAGGAGGAGCTGGAATCCAAGCTAGAATCTAGTCAACTTTCTAGGCACTTTCAAGCCAACATGTGCAAGAATTATCATAAAGGTGGTGCAGGGTAGGGGGTGTCAAAGCTTCTCAGGAAGTGCTAGAAGTGGGGGCACTTCGGATTGAATACTTTAATAATTCCTTAGAAGATAAGAAAGAAAGAAAATTTGGAGCCCTTATTGGTAAGATAATAGCACTCCTTCAAGCCATTTTGGTTCAGATGCTGCCCTTGTTTTTATGGTTACTGAGTGTTTGAGCTTTGACCTAATCCACCACAGTCAGCATGGCCCTGCCTACAGGAAATTCCATGAAGTCATTCTGGGTCGTTAGGACGGCGTAGGTGCTTGCTGTGAGCTCTGTTCTCCAGCCTGATTGTCAAGGGCCATGTTCCCTTTCTCAGTGGAAGAAAACAAATTGCATTTTGAGGGCCCCAAAATGAGATTAAAGAGATGGACAATCCTCTCTATATAAATTTTGTCCAGCAAGAGACACTGGTGGCAAAGAGCATCTCCTGGGAGGCCACCTCTCATTCTAGTTCAGAGTGGACCTGTGTGACTCTAGATAACATTCTGGCCAATAGGCCATGCTATTGCAACAGAATCTTCAGATGTCAAGATCAGACTTTCCAAATTGTTTAGCAATAAAGACAGCATGGGACAGCCTGGTGCACTGAGACTTCAGAAAATCAGACTCTGCAAGATTCTGAAATCATCCACATTACCCAGAACTAGAACCACCTCAAGACAATAGATGTTTTTAAAACCCAATCGAAACCTAGACATGATGGCACAAATTTTTTATGCTAGTACTTGGGATGCTAGGAAGGGAGACCATGAGATTTGGGGCAGCCTAGAGTACCTAGTAAGACACTGTTTAAAAGAAACACACACAGGTGTTAGGTCTCAGGAAGTTCAAACATCCAGACATTGACTATAGAAGAATTTCTATAGATAAAAGCCAGCATTCCCCAGGAACTTGTGCAACAGGTTCCTATCAGCATAAAGGAGCTATTTCTCTTACCTGTGACAAAAGGGCCATCTGGATACCTGTGAGGCCTATCAGCATATCAAAATCCAAGCTAGCCTTCTGGCTCTTCCCTCCCCCCAGCTTCTCATCCTCCTTCTAGTCCACATTTGTCCACCCCTACTCTCTCTATTGCTCTCTTCTCTGTCTCTTATTGTCCTTGTTTCCCCGGCTATGCTCTCTTGATTGTCTCACAGAGAGCCCTGACTTTGTTCACTCTGCGTTTCTTTGTCTCTGCTCTGGATTCTTCCAGATGCCTCTGGATATTTTATCTTCCTTACTCACAACAAAAACCTTGCACCCTAATATCATGTCAGCAGTTTCTTTACCGCCCCCTCTTGTGCATAGGGGCACGTGCATGCGCGCATGCACACACACACACAATAATAATAGTAATAATAATAATATTTTTTTTAAAAAAAGTCCTGTGAGGTGACTCAACATGTAAAGTCAGTTAGCACAGACCTTGACCTACAAAGTGAAAGGAGAGACCCAACTCCTTCAAATTGTTCCCTGGCCCCCACATGAACACCATAGCATGTGCCTGCTCCCCAAAAAAGTTAACTAACGATATAGGGTAGAGTTGAACTGTTTTTTGTTTTAGCTTTGTTTCACACCATAACTGGCCTGGCAGAAATGAAACTATTCTAAAGAGACCCTTTAGTCTGTCAATCTATCAGCTGAATAGAACAATGGACCCCTAAGAAATGGGTATTTCCTCAGGAATTTCATATTGGAGAAGGAATGGGCACCAGCCAGAGGGGAAACTTGTCTCCCAGAAAGAGATTTCACACCATTCAAACAACTGGACAGAGCATTTTAAGGATGAGGCTGAAGCCAGATGGCGATGGGACGTTGATGAGCAATGATGGGCGGGCGGGGCTGCACTTCAACCAGCCCTGCTCAGATGCACACTCCCGTCTGTCTACGCTTCAGTCTGACCCAAACCCCAAAGATGAAGTTGGGGGATTCACTGGTCCCTGTCCCTCTTCCCAATGTGGCCACACTGAATAAATCTCTCTGTTCTCTACATGTTATGGGCTTATTGAGAACAGATGGCCACGTTAGGCTTGAGCCAGACAAGAGCTCCACATTCAATAACAAAGTGAGTTGCCTGTAGAACTTTAGGAAAGTTAATTAACCTTATATTTAATTAACCTTCTATTGTTTCTTTAGTCGTAAAGTGGGGCACAATAGCATCCCCGGTGTGACTGTGCGATTTAAATAGATCTCAGCACCCGTGCCCTGCACTGACGTGGCAAAAGCCCCATAAGTGTTTCTGGAATGTTGTTATAACAACTTGACACACATGGTCCCATCACACAAGATTTTGGTAAAGGGACAGGCGTTGGAGAACACTATGACCACAGGAGAGTCTCTCTAGTGAGGGGCCCTTTAGAGGAACCAGTTAAGTCAAACAAGTTCCCCGCCAATACCCAAGAATAAAGGTGGATGTTTGGGAAGAAATTCGGGGAACCTGAACAAGGGAGAGGTCTCTGATGTTCAACTCAGCATCTGCAGTCCTTGGAGCTGATGAGCATTTTCACCAGTGGATTTCCTGCAGGGCTCCCCAAGAAGAGTCGCTGTTCTTTCTCGATTTGCTGAATCTGACAAACTGCTCATGCTGTTAGCCCTCATTTAAATCATCTCTGCCCTGCCTTGGCTCCCTCCTAGCTGTTCGCCATTCTCCCACTCCACCCCATTACTCACGGCTTACCTCAGAGGCCCTCGTGGGTACCCACACATATCACAAGCATGTCTTTGCTCTGCCCTGTCTCCCGTCCATCCAGCATGCTGGTGACCAAGATGGCCTGTCAACACTGCCACAGAGTGAGGTGTGCCTGACGCCTCACCTTCAGGCCCTATTTCCAGAGATAAAATCCATAAGGGCTTGGGAGGAGCAGGCAGGCAGAGATGTTTGCATCTGCTGTAGTGACAAACGCCAACCCAGGCAAGGGTCCGCAAGAGCATTAGCGCCTCAGGAGGGGGAGACCACTCTGAAGTGGAATTGGCCCTCTCAGCGATTTGTCGGGTGTGTGATTGCAAGCACGTTGCTTAATCTTTCTAGCTCAGTTTTGTCGTCTGCGAAACTGAACTAAAAACAGTACCTGCCTTCTAGGCCAAGGATTAAACCCACTAACCCACATGAATAAATAGCATGATCACAGATTCTGGCACAGATGAAACCTTCAGCAAATGCGACCTTTCTCTAAGTTGATCTGGGGAGGAAGATAATGACGACTTTGCCCAGCATATGGAAGGAGTTCCAGGCACCCAGGCTCCAGAACAAAGGAGACTCAGTACATCAGGTAGCAGCTATCTTATCTGGCTGAGGTGCTTGAACCTCAAGCATTGTCAAGACCTAGGAGTGAATAGGGCCAGAGCTTGCGGCAGAGTCCTGTGAAGACAGCAGTGGATGGAACCAAGCCAGAAGCCTGCCCAGCATCTCCGGAGGTCTCTGTGGATGCAAGGCAACTAGAGGGCTCAACTCTTCAAGACAGGGTTAATGGAGCCCAGGATAGACAGACTTGCTCCTACATGAGCTAGGGTGAAAACAGAATGGGAGAACCTGGGTTTTTGTAATGTGGAAAGGAGAATTTTCCTGGAAATGACTAACAGTGATGTCTGTTGTGAAAATTGTTCAACTGGTACAGAGGAATCTGTACATGGCCTGGCCTGGGGTGGAGCTGCTGTGCGACCACAGAACTCAGGTCTGTGTGCAACATAAGCTCAGATGGAGGTGTACCTGGATTTTAACACAAGAACCACATTCATAAACAAGGGCTGGGTAGGGGAGGACTAGGCTATCTAAGCTGCAGGTGATTTTTTTTTTTGGTTTTTTCGAGACAGGGTTTCTCTGTGACTTTGGAGCCTGTCCTGGAACTAGCTCTGTAGATCAGGCTGGCCTCGAACTCACAGAGACCCTCCTGCCTCTGCCTCCCGAGTGCTGGGATTAAAGGCGTGAGCCACCCCCGCCCGGCACAGGTGATTTTCCTAACCCGAGCATACCCTGGGTTCTGTTTCTAGTTTCTTGCCACAGTCAATTACTTGAACATACTTCTCTGATCCTGCAGGGGACTATTCTTGGAGCTTCTGAGTCTCAAACCTGAGACCAACTGTAAATCTCCTCATCTGAAAACTGATCATTCATTTGTTCACCCATTCCACATTTTTTTCGGTGTTCACTAGGTGAAGGGTGTTGTACAAGATATGAAGGACATACGGACACTTCACATATCACACTCATCAACCACTTGATAAATTCATCCATTTTTAACAAATACTTTCTGAATGAATACCAACTATGGTTTCTGGGCGTCCAGTCTAGCAAGGAAGCTACTCATTGAACTAGCATATGTCAAACAAAGAAGAGAAACCACAGAAATGACCCCAAGTGATCTCTAGGGAACAGACAAAATAGGGCAGGAGCAAAATGTCCCTCTTCATTTCCACCAACCTTGTGTGTGTTCCTCTAAATAGGGATGAGCTTTAGTAGAGGTTGATGCCTTCTATTTAAAAATCCTGCCCCTGCCCCCATCTCATAAGTTATCTTTTAAAGCAATTTACTTAATTGATTCATCCTATGAAAAGACAATTTGGGAAGTACTTGATCCTACTCTTAAAACTGTTTAAACAAAGATGCTGGGAGCTGGATGGATTAATCACTAGCATGTTTGCAGTGAAACATGAGGACCTGAGTTTCATCCCTAGCACACATGTAAAAAAACGGGTGTCGTGGTCCATACTTGTAACCCCAGCACTGGAGAGGTAGATTCAGGTGGCTACCTGGGGCTACTGACCAGCCAGCCTAGGTAAATTACCATGCTCCAGGGCCATGTGAGAAGTCCTATCTCCAAAAACAAGGTGGATGGCTACGAAGGAACAACACCAGAAGACTGTGACCTAGCAGACACACACACATGCAAACACCTGCTTGTGCACTTGCATACACGATTCCCCAAAACACATGAAACTTGAACCCTTAAACATACACACACACACACACACACACACACACACACACACACACACAC